>CM077034.1:17962132-18013310 GCA_039090855.1 Macrothele yani | reverse complement strand
TTCACATATCATTCCCATTCTTAAGTTTCACCATTATTCCCTATCTGACTGCTAATTGCTCACTAACATAACGGTTGACACTTATTAATTCTCGACATTACTTTTCTTATTTGGAATTCATATGAATGGCATTCACATATCATTCCCATTCTTACGTTTCACCATTATTCCCTATCTGACTGCTAATTGCTCACTAACATAACGGTCGACACTTATTAATTCTCGACATTACTTTTCTTATTGGGAATTCATATGAATGGCATTCACATATCATTCCCATTCTTAAGTTTCACCATTATTCCCTATCTGACTGCTAATTGCTCACTAACATAACGGTTGACACTTATTAATTCTCGACATTACTTTTCTTATTGGGAATTCATATGAATGGCATTCACATATCATTCCCATTCTTAAGTTTTACCGTTATTCCCTAACTGACTGCTAATTGCTCACTAACATAACGGTTGACACTTATTAATTCTCGACATTACTTTTCTTATTTGGAATTCAAATGAATGGCATTCACATATCATTCCTATTCTTAAGTTTCACCATTATTTCCTAGCTGACTGCTAATTGCTCACTTACATAACGGTTGACACTTATTAATTCTCGACATTACTTTTCTTATTGGGAATTCATATGAATGGCATTCACATATCATTCCCATTCTTAAGTTTCATCATTATTCCCTATCTGACTGCTAATTGCTCACTAAAATAACGGTTGACACTTATTAATTCTCGACATTACATTTCTTATTGGGAATTCATATGAATGGCATTCACATATCATTCCCATTCTTAAGTTTTACCATTATTCCCTATCTGACTGCTAATTGCTCACTAACATAACGGTTGACACTTATTAATTCTCGACATTACTTTTCTTATTGGGAATTCATATGAATGGCATTCACATATCATTCCCATTCTTAAGTTTTACCGTTATTCCCTAACTGACTGCTAATTGCTCACTAACATAACGGTTGACACTTATTAATTCTCGACATTACTTTTCTTATTTGGAATTCAAATGAATGGCATTCACATATCATTCCCATTCTTAAGTTTCACCATTATTTCCTAGCTGACTGCTAATTGCTCACTCACATAACGGTTGACACTTATTAATTCTCGACATTACTTTTCTTATTGGGAATTCATATGAATGGCATTCACATATCATTCCCATTCTTAAGTTTCATCATTATTCCCTATCTGACTGCTAATTGCTCACTAACATAGCGGTTGACACTTATTAATTCTCGACATTACTTTTCTTATTGGGAATTCATATGAATGGCATTCACATATCATTCCCATTCTTAAGTTTTACCATTATTCCCTATCTGACTGCTAATTGCTCACTAACATAACGGTTGACACTTATTAATTCTCGACATTACTTTTCTTATTGGGAATTCATATGAATGGCATTCACATATCATTCCCATTCTTAAGTTTTACCGTTATTCCCTAACTGACTGCTAATTGCTCACTAACATAACGGTTGACACTTATTAATTCTCGACATTACTTTTCTTATTTGGAATTCAAATGAATGGCATTCACATATCATTCCCATTCTTAAGATTCACCATTATTTCCTAGCTGACTGCTAATTGCTCACTCACATAACGGTTGACACTAATTAATTCTCGACATTACTTTTCTTATTTTGAATTCAACTGATAGGCATTCACACATCATTCCCATTCTTAAGTTTCACCATTATTTCCTAGCTGACTGCTAATTGCTCACTCACATAACGGTTGACACTTATTAATTCTCGACATTACTTTTCTTATTGGGAATTCATATGAATGGCATTCACATATCATTCCCATTCTTAAGTTTCACCATTATTCCCTATCTGACTGCTAATTGCTCACTCACATAACGGTTGACACTTATTAATTCTCGACATTACTTTTCTTATTGGGAATTCATATGAATGGCATTCACATATCATTCCCATTCTTACGTTTCACCATTATTCCCTATCTGACTGCTAATTGCTCACTAACATAACGGTCGACACTTATTAATTCTCGACATTACTTTTCTTATTGGGAATTCATATGAATGGCATTCACATATCATTCCCATTCTTAAGTTTCACCATTATTCCCTATCTGACTGCTAATTGCTCACTAACATAACGGTTGACACTTATTAATTCTCGACATTACTTTTCTTATTGGGAATTCATATGAATGGCATTAACATATCATTCCCATTCTTAAGTTTTACCGTTATTCCCTAACTGACTGCTAATTGCTCACTAACATAACGGTTGACACTTATTAATTCTCGACATTACTTTTCTTATTTGGAATTCAAATGAATGGCATTCACATATCATTCCCATTCTTAAGTTTCACCATTATTTCCTAGCTGACTGCTAATTGCTCACTCACATAACGGTTGACACTTATTAATTCTCGACATTACTTTTCTTATTGGGAATTCATATGAATGGCATTCACATATCATTCCCATTCTTAAGTTTCATCATTATTCCCTATCTGACTGCTAATTGCTCACTAACATAACGGTTGACACTTATTAATTCTCGACATTACTTTTCTTATTGGGAATTCATATGAATGGCATTCACATATCATTCCCATTCTTAAGTTTTACCATTATTCCCTATCTGACTGCTAATTGCTCACTAACATAACGGTTGACACTTATTAATTCTCGACATTACTTTTCTTATTTGGAATTCAAATGAATGGCATTCACATATCATTCCCATTCTTAAGTTTCACCATTATTTCCTAGCTGACTGCTAATTGCTCACTCACATAACGGTTGACACTAATTAATTCTCGACATTACTTTTCTTATTTTGAATTCAACTGATAGGCATTCACATATCACTCCCATTCTTAAGTTTCACCATTATTTCCTAGCTGACTGCTAATTGCTCACTCACATAACGGTTGACACTTATTAATTCTCGAGATTACTTTTCTTATTGGGAATTCATATGAATGGCATTCACATATCATTCCCATTCTTAAGTTTCACCATTATTCCCTATCTGACTGCTAATTGCTCACTCACATAACGGTTGACACTTATTAATTCTCGACATTACTTTTCTTATTGGGAATTCATATGAATGGCATTCACATATCATTCCCATTCTTAAGTTTCACCATTATTCTCTATCTGACTGCTAATTGCTCACTCACATAACGGTTGACACTTATTAATTCTCGACATTACTTTTCTTATTGGGAATTCAAATGAATGGCATTTACGTATCATTCCCATTCTTAAGTTTCACCATTATTTTCTAGCTGACTGCTAATTGCTCACTCACATAACGGTTGACACTTATTAATTCTCGACATTACTTTTCTTGTTGGGAATTCATATGAATGGCATTCACATATCATTCCCATTCTTAAGTTTCACCATTATTTCCTAGCTGACTGCTAATTGCTCACTCACATAACGGTTGACACTTATTAATTCTCGACATTACTTTTCTTATTGGGAATTCATATGAATGGCATTCACATATCATTCCCATTCTTAAGTTTCTCCATTATTCCCTATCTGACTTCTAATTGCTCACTAACATAACGGTTGACACTTATTAATTCTCGACATTACTTTTCTTATTGGGAATTCATATGAATGGCATTCACATATCGTTCCCATTCTTAAGTTTCACCATTATTCTCTATCTGACTGCTAATTACTCACTAACATAACGGTTGACACTTATTAATTCTCGACATTACTTTTCTCATTGGGAATTCATATGAATGGCATTCACATATCATTCCCATTCTTAAGTTTCACCATTTTTTCCTATCTGACTGCTAATTGCTCACTAACATAACGGTCGACACTTATTAATTCTCGAAATTACTTTTCTTATTGGGAATTCATATGAATGGCATTCACATATCATTCCCATTCTTAAGTTTCACCATTATTTCCTAGCTGACTGCCAATTGCTCACTCACATAACGGTTGACACTTATTAATTCTCGACATTACTTTTCTTATTGGGAATTCAAATGAATGGCATTCACATATCATTCCCATTCTTAAGTTTCACCATTATTTCCTAGCTGACTGCTAATTGCTCACTCACATAACGGTTGACACTTATTAATTCTCGACATTACTTTTCTTATTGGGAATTCAAATGAATGGCATTCACATATCATTCCCATTCTTAAGTTTCACCATTATTTCCAAGCTGACTGCTAATTGCTCACTCACATAACGGTTGACACTAATTAATTCTCGACATTACTTTTCTTATTTTGAATTCAACTGATAGGCATTCACATATCATTCCCATTCTTAAGTTTCACCATTATTTCCTAGCTGACTGCTAATTGCTCACTCACATAACGGTTGACACTTATTAATTCTCGACATTACTTTTCTTATTGGGAATTCATATGAATGGCATTCACATATCATTCCCATTCTTAAGTTTCATCATTATTCCCTATCTGACTGCTAATTGCTCACTAACATAGCGGTTGACACTTATTAATTCTCGACATTACTTTTCTTATTGGGAATTCATATGAATGGCATTCACATATCATTCCCATTCTTAAGTTTTACCATTATTCCCTATCTGACTGCTAATTGCTCACTAACATAACGGTTGACACTTATTAATTCTCGACATTACTTTTCTTATTGGGAATTCATATGAATGGCATTCACATATCATTCCCATTCTTAAGTTTTACCGTTATTCCCTAACTGACTGCTAATTGCTCACTAACATAACGGTTGACACTTATTAATTCTCGACATTACTTTTCTTATTTGGAATTCAAATGAATGGCATTCACATATCATTCCCATTCTTAAGATTCACCATTATTTCCTAGCTGACTGCTAATTGCTCACTCACATAACGGTTGACACTAATTAATTCTCGACATTACTTTTCTTATTTTGAATTCAACTGATAGGCATTCACACATCATTCCCATTCTTAAGTTTCACCATTATTTCCTAGCTGACTGCTAATTGCTCACTCACATAACGGTTGACACTTATTAATTCTCGACATTACTTTTCTTATTGGGAATTCATATGAATGGCATTCACATATCATTCCCATTCTTAAGTTTCACCATTATTCCCTATCTGACTGCTAATTGCTCACTCACATAACGGTTGACACTTATTAATTCTCGACATTACTTTTCTTATTGGGAATTCATATGAATGGCATTCACATATCATTCCCATTCTTACGTTTCACCATTATTCCCTATCTGACTGCTAATTGCTCACTAACATAACGGTCGACACTTATTAATTCTCGACATTACTTTTCTTATTGGGAATTCATATGAATGGCATTCACATATCATTCCCATTCTTAAGTTTCACCATTATTCCCTATCTGACTGCTAATTGCTCACTAACATAACGGTTGACACTTATTAATTCTCGACATTACTTTTCTTATTGGGAATTCATATGAATGGCATTAACATATCATTCCCATTCTTAAGTTTTACCGTTATTCCCTAACTGACTGCTAATTGCTCACTAACATAACGGTTGACACTTATTAATTCTCGACATTACTTTTCTTATTTGGAATTCAAATGAATGGCATTCACATATCATTCCCATTCTTAAGTTTCACCATTATTTCCTAGCTGACTGCTAATTGCTCACTCACATAACGGTTGACACTTATTAATTCTCGACATTACTTTTCTTATTGGGAATTCATATGAATGGCATTCACATATCATTCCCATTCTCAAGTTTCATCATTATTCCCTATCTGACTGCTAATTGCTCACTAACATAACGGTTGACACTTATTAATTCTCGACATTACTTTTCTTATTGGGAATTCATATGAATGGCATTCACATATCATTCCCATTCTTAAGTTTTACCATTATTCCCTATCTGACTGCTAATTGCTCACTAACATAACGGTTGACACTTATTAATTCTCGACATTACTTTTCTTATTTGGAATTCAAATGAATGGCATTCACATATCATTCCCATTCTTAAGTTTCACCATTATTTCCTAGCTGACTGCTAATTGCTCACTCACATAACGGTTGACACTAATTAATTCTCGACATTACTTTTCTTATTTTGAATTCAACTGATAGGCATTCACATATCACTCCCATTCTTAAGTTTCACCATTATTTCCTAGCTGACTGCTAATTGCTCACTCACATAACGGTTGACACTTATTAATTCTCGAGATTACTTTTCTTATTGGGAATTCATATGAATGGCATTCACATATCATTCCCATTCTTAAGTTTCACCATTATTCCCTATCTGACTGCTAATTGCTCACTCACATAACGGTTGACACTTATTAATTCTCGACATTACTTTTCTTATTGGGAATTCATATGAATGGCATTCACATATCATTCCCATTCTTAAGTTTCACCATTATTCTCTATCTGACTGCTAATTGCTCACTCACATAACGGTTGACACTTATTAATTCTCGACATTACTTTTCTTATTGGGAATTCAAATGAATGGCATTTACGTATCATTCCCATTCTTAAGTTTCACCATTATTTTCTAGCTGACTGCTAATTGCTCACTCACATAACGGTTGACACTTATTAATTCTCGACATTACTTTTCTTGTTGGGAATTCATATGAATGGCATTCACATATCATTCCCATTCTTAAGTTTCACCATTATTTCCTAGCTGACTGCTAATTGCTCACTCACATAACGGTTGACACTTATTAATTCTCGACATTACTTTTCTTATTGGGAATTCATATGAATGGCATTCACATATCATTCCCATTCTTAAGTTTCTCCATTATTCCCTATCTGACTTCTAATTGCTCACTAACATAACGGTTGACACTTATTAATTCTCGACATTACTTTTCTTATTGGGAATTCATATGAATGGCATTCACATATCGTTCCCATTCTTAAGTTTCACCATTATTCTCTATCTGACTGCTAATTACTCACTAACATAACGGTTGACACTTATTAATTCTCGACATTACTTTTCTCATTGGGAATTCATATGAATGGCATTCACATATCATTCCCATTCTTAAGTTTCACCATTTTTTCCTATCTGACTGCTAATTGCTCACTAACATAACGGTCGACACTTATTAATTCTCGAAATTACTTTTCTTATTGGGAATTCATATGAATGGCATTCACATATCATTCCCATTCTTAAGTTTCACCATTTTTTCCTATCTGACTGCTAATTGCTCACTAACATAACGGTCGACACTTATTATTTCTCGACATTACTTTTCTTATTGGGAATTCAAATGAATGGCATTCACATATCATTCCCATTCTTAAGTTTCACCATTATTTCCTAGCTGACTGCTAATTGCTCACTCACATAACGGTTGACACTTATTAATTCTCGACATTACTTTTCTTATTGGGAATTCAAATGAATGGCATTCACATATCATTCCCATTCTTAAGTTTCACCATTATTTCCTAGCTGACTGCTAATTGCTCACTCACATAACGGTTGACACTTATTAATTCTCGACATTACTTTTCTTATTGGGAATTCAAATGAATGGCATTCACATATCATTCCCATTCTTAAGTTTCACCATTATTTCCAAGCTGACTGCTAATTGCTCACTCACATAACGGTTGACACTAATTAATTCTCGACATTACTTTTCTTATTTTGAATTCAACTGATAGGCATTCACATATCATTCCCATTCTTAAGTTTCACCATTATTTCCTAGCTGACTGCTAATTGCTCACTCACATAACGGTTGACACTTATTAATTCTCGACATTACTTTTCTTATTGGGAATTCATATGAATGGCATTCACATATCATTCCCATTCTTAAGTTTCACCATTATTCCCTATCTGACTGCTAATTGCTCACTCACATAACGGTTGACACTTATTACTTCTCGACATTACTTTTCTTATTGGGAATTCATATGAATGGCATTCACATATCATTCCCATTCTTAAGTTTCACCATTATTCCCTATCTGACTGCTAATTGCTCACTCACATAACGGTTGACACTTATTAATTCTTGACATTACTTTTCTTATTGGGAATTCATATGAATGGCATTCACATATCATTCCCATTCTTAAGTTTCACCATTATTTCCTAGCTGACTGCTAATTGCTCACTCACATAACGGTTGACACTAATTAATTCTCGACATTACTTTTCTTATTTTGAATTCAACTGATAGGCATTCACATATCATTCCCATTCTTAAGTTTCACCATTATTTCCTAGCTGACTGCTAATTGCTTACTCACATAACGGTTGACACTTATTAATTCTCGACATTACTTTTCTTATTGGGAATTCATATGAATGGCATTCACATATCATTCCCATTCTTAAGTTTCACCATTATTCCCTATCTGACTGCTAATTGCTCACTCACATAACGGTTGACACTTATTAATTCTCGACATTACTTTTCTTATTGGGAATTCATATGAATGGCATTCACATATCATTCCCATTCTTAAGTTTCACCATTATTCCCTATCTGACTGCTAATTGCTCACTCACATAACGGTTGACACTTATTAATTCTCGACATTACTTTTCTTATTGGGAATTCAAATGAATGGCATTTTCGTATCATTCCCATTCTTAAATTTCACCATTATTTCCTAGCTGACTGCAGATTGCTCACTCACATAGCGACTGGCACTTACTAATTCTTTTCTCATTGGGAATTATTTTGCGAAATCATGGGGACGGAATAAAGTTAAATGTACTGCGACTTGAGTGATGTATCGCAGTTATGGCGGATTAAATAGTCATTCACAGAGGTGAGAGCGGACATTTCACCATTACCCACGAAGAGTCATTCGCTGTCAAGGAATGGTTCACGAATGTTCGATCACTAATTTATAAGCTCGACCGAGAAATGGAAATTCCCTATATGATCCATGGCTTTATTTCTCGGAAAGAATTAGATTTATCTATTCTCTTAATTTTTCGGAAACATAAATCTTTGCGATTAATTTTTGTTCGATGATTTCAGGTTGGACTGTTTAGCGTTTAATGACTTCGTTTTTAATATTCCCGTTTTGATGATTCACCTGGTGCCAGTTTCAAGTGAGAAGTTGTTGGTTTTTTTTTTCTTCCCCTGACTGTTCCTAAATGTAAGAGCGTAATACGTCGTTTTCATACCTGCAATGTTTACAATTTCTTTGGTGGGGCAGTCAGTTTTGACAGTCTGGTCAATCTAAAAAATATCACTACCCACCTATTTTCCGCTTTCATTTTTAAAAGCCACCGCCGCTGCAACGAAACCTTTGTCGCGGTTTTCTCTCTCTCTCTCTCTCTCACTAAATTATGGAGTAAAGCTACCACCTTCGTGGGACAAAAGACCTCTCATTACATCTTCTCATTGTAGATAATATTCACAATGGGGGTTAGGAAACCTCAAGCCATTTAAGCATTCAAACCCTTTCCCATTACCTCAGCCGAAACTTTCCACACTTTATTTTATTTGTTTATTTTTTTTATTGAAGGCATGCTGCCATTGACTCTCACTACGGAAGAAAGGAAACTGGAGGGTGGGGCTATGATCTAAGTTAGACAAAAGGTGAAAGGTCAAACTGACCTTTCGTGAATATGACACGGTGTAAAAAGAAGGGTGTTTATTAATGGCAGGTAAATTGTACACCATTTTATGGCGAGGTGTCTCATAGCTTATTAGAGATTAAGATTGTTTCATTTCGCTGGGCTGCTTAGGGCACGTAATAAAGCTTTTAACCTTCCTTATTAAACTCACGCTTGTTGCTGCCATTTTTTTTTTTTTTTCGCAAATGAGATTGCGAGGAAGAGAATCTTT
This sequence comes from Macrothele yani, assembly GCA_039090855.1. NCBI lineage: Eukaryota > Metazoa > Arthropoda > Arachnida > Araneae > Macrothelidae > Macrothele > Macrothele yani. The sequence goes on along the minus strand of CM077034.1, from coordinate 18,003,431 downwards.
CTTGCCCGTTCTTTATTTATGCCGCCTTGTCATATATCATTGGCGAAGAACTGATCAAATAAAGGTTAAAATTTCCAACAGGACTTCGTTTACCTCTCACGAATTTTAAATATGAAAAATTAAACTGATCTTCACCAAATCCCCCAATTCATCACAACAGCCTTGTAGGGGGGGGGGCGCAGCTGGGTCACAAAACTTAAGGGAGGAGAGAGAGAGGCTGAAGAGTCATGTTCGGTGGGGAAATGTGTGCCGCCCCGGTGGCGCAGTGGTCTAAGGCGTTGGCCTCTGATCATTCGTCCGTAAGGGGTCCGGGTTCGAATCCCCGTCAGGCATGGATGTTGTGTTTGTCTTTCGGCACTGGCTCTCTCCCTTCCCTGGAACCAGTGACCCTAAATTAGGGACGGGCGACTGCTTATAGCCCATTGAGTTGCTCACGGTGGTCGTTAAACCTCCAATCAAAAAAAAAAAAAAAAATGTGCTGTTCAACTGTATTTTTTCACGAGTACAGATGCAAGCTAATAACGAAGAACAGTACACCAATTATGTAGAAAGTAGTTACAGTAATGATCGGATTTATTGGCGTAGGAAAATATACATGGCGCAGTGGTCTAAGCGATGGCCTCTGATTATTCGTCCGAACGGAGTCCGGGTTCGAATCCCGGTGAGGCATGGATGTTGTGTTTTTTTTTCTTTTTTTTTAAGGTTTAACGACCACCGTGAGCAACTCAATGGGCTATAAGCAGTCGCCCGTCCCTAATTTAGGGTCACTGGTTCCAGGGAAGGGAGAGAAGCAGTGCCGTAAGACAAACACAACATCCATTCATTGATTGATTGGAGGTTTAACGACCACCGTGAGCAACTCAATGGGCTATAAGCAGTCGCCCGTCCCTAATTTAGGGTCACTGGTTCCAGGGAAGGGAGAGAGCCAGTGCCGTAAGACAAACACAACATCCATTCATTGATTGATTTTAGGTTTAACGACCACCGTGAGCAACTCAATGGGCTATAAGCAGTCGCCCGTCCCTAATGTAGGGTCACTGGTTCCAGGGAAGGGAGAGAGCCAGTGCCGTAAGACAAACACAACATCCATTCATTGATTGATTGGAGGTTTAACGACCACCGTGAGCAACTCAATGGGCTATAAGCAGTCGCCGGTCCCTAATTTAGGGTCACTGGTTCCAGGGAAGGGAGAGAGCCAGTGCCGTAAGACAAACACAACATCCATGCCTCACCGGGATACGAACCCGGACCCCATACGGACGAATGATCAGAGGCCAGCGCCTTAGACCACAGCGCCACCGAGGCGGCATTTTTTGTTTTTTGATTAGAGGTTTAACGACCGCCGTGAGCAACTCAATGGGCTATAAGCAGTCGCCGGTCCCTAATTTAGGGTCACTGGTTCCAGGGAAGGGAGAGAGCCAGTGCCGTAAGACAAACACAACATGCATGCCTGACCGGGATTCAAACCCGGAGCCCTTACGGACGAATGATCAAAGGCCAGCGCCTTAGACCACTGCACCACCGGGGCGGCAATGTTGTGTTTATCTTACGTCACTGGTTCTCTCCCTTCCCTGGAATCAGCGACTCTAAAGTAGGGGAGAGCCGTCCCGGTGGCACAGTGGCCTAAGCGATGGCCTCTGATCATTCGTTCGAACGGGGTCCGGGTTCGAATCCCGGTGAGGCATGGATGGTGTGTTTGTCTTACGGCACTGGCTCTCTCCCTTCCCTGGAATTAGCGACTCTAAAGTAGGGAAGAGCCGTCCCGGTGGCACAGTGGTCTAAGCGATGGCCTCTGATTATTCGTCCGAACGGAGTCCGCGTTCGAATCCCGGTGAGGCTTGGATGTTGTGTTTGTCTTGCGGCACTGGTTGTCTCCCTTCCCTGGAATCAGCGACTCTAAAGGAGGGAAGAGCCGTCCCGGTGGCACAGTGGTCTAAACGATGGCCTCTGATTATTTGTCTGAACGGAGTCCGCGTTCGAATCCCGGTGAGGCTTGGATGTTGTGTTTGTCTTGCGGCACTGGTTCTCTCCCTTCCCTGGAATTAGCGACTCTAAAGTAGGGAAGAGCCGTCCCGGTGGCACAGTGGTCTAAACGATGGCCTCTGATTATTTGTCTGAACGGAGTCCGCGTTCGAATCCCGGTGAGGCTTGGATGTTGTGTTTGTCTTGCGGCACTGGTTCTCTCCCTTCCCTGGAATTAGCGACTCTAAAGTAGGGAAGAGCCGTCCCGGTGGCACAGTGGTCTAAACGATGGCCTCTGATTATTTGTCTGAACGGAGTCCGCGTTCGAATCCCGGTGAGGCTTGGATGTTGTGTTTGTCTTGCGGCACTGGTTGTCTCCCTTCCCTGGAATCAGCGACTCTAAAGTAGGGAAGAGCCGTCCCGGTGGCACAGTGGCCTAAGCGATGGCCTCTGATTATTTGTCTGAACGGGGTCCGGGTTCGAATCCCGGTGAGGCATGGATGTTGTGTTTGTCTTACGGCACTGGCTCTCTCCCTTCCCTGGAACCAGTGACCCTAAATTAGGGACGGGCGACTGCTTATAGCCCATTGAGTTGCTCACGGTGGTCGTTAAACCTCCAATCAATCAATGAATGGATGTTGTGTTTGTCTTACGGCACTGGCTCTCTCCATTCCCTGGAACCAGTGACCCTAAATTAGGGACGGGCGACTGCTTATAGTCCATTGAGTTGCTCACGGTGGTCGTTAAACCTCCAAAAAAAAAAAAAAAAGAATCCCGGTGAGGCTTGGATGTTGTGTTTGTTTTACGGCACTGGTTCTCGCCCTTCTCTGGAATCAGCGACTCTAAAGTAGGGAAGAGCCGTCCCGGTGGCACAGTGGCCTAAGCGATGGCCTCTGATTATTTGTCTGAACGGGGTCCGGGTTCGAATCCCGGTGAGGCATGGATGTTGTGTTTGTCTTACGGCACTGGCTCTCTCCCTTCCCTGGAACCAGTGACCCTAAATTAGGGACGGGCGACTGCTTATAGCCCATTGAGTTGCTCACGGTGGTCGTTAAACCTCCAAAAAAAAAAAAAAAGAATCCCGGTGAGGCTTGGATGTTGTGTTTGTCTTACGGCACTGGTTCTCTCCCTTCCCTGGAATAAGCGACTCTAAAGTAGGGAAGAGCCGTCCCGGTGGCACAGTGGTCTAAGCGATGGCCTCTGATTATTCGTCCGCACGGAGTCCGCGTTCGAATCCCGGTGAGGCTTGGATGTTGTGTTTGTCTTACGGCACTGGTTCTCTCCCTTCCCTGGAATCAGCGACTCTAAAGTAGGGGAGAGCCGCCCCGGTGGCGCAGTGGTCTAAACGATGGCCTCTGATCATTCGTTCGAACGGGGTCCGGGTTCGAATCCCGGTGAGGCATGGATGCTGTGTTTGTCTTACGGCACTGGCTCTCTCCCTTCCCTGGAACCAGTGACCCTAAATTAGGGACGGGCGACTGCTTATCGCCCATTGAGTTGCTCACGGTGGTCGTTAAACCTCCAATCAATCAATGAATGGATGTTGTGTTTGTCTTACGGCACTGGCTCTCTCCCTTCCCTGGAACCAGTGACCCTAAATTAGGGACGGGCGACTGCTTATAGCCCGTTGAGTTGCTCACGGTGGTCGCTAAACCTCCAATTAAAAAATATATATATTCAGGGTGATTCAGAACTCATGGGACAAACTTTAAGGGGTGGCAGAGCACACTGCAACAAATATTTTTTGTATAGGAATGTATGGGCGCGTGTGACGCGTTGAGGCACAAATACAAGAAATAGACATGAAAGAAAACAAATTGTTTACTTACAGCATCGTTGATAAGTGCTTCTTTACAGCAATGTTTATAAAAATTGCTCAAAATTGCGTCCACCAACAGTAACACGTGCGTGGCAGCGTCGCCCGAGTGATCGGTGTACAGTTTTAAAGACGCCAGGTATTTCTCGCACACGTGCAGCCGAAACGGATTTCGAGCGACGTGGTCCTCAACAGAGTCAACTGGACGCTCGTAAACCGAGGGCCTTCAGATGTGTCCTCATAAGAAGTAATCGGGGTTAGATAAATGGGGCGATCGGGGTGACCAAAGGGACTGGTCCATCACGGCCAGTCCATCGCGCCCCAAAAGTGGCATCCAGGTAATTGGGCACATTAATGCTGAAATGGGCTGACGCCCCAGCATGCTGAAACCACACTGAGAAAAACGTTTTGTTAATTCAACAAAGTTTTTTGTCGAATATCCAGTCAACAATTTCTTTTTTTTTTTTTAATTTGCAAAATTATTTTGTTGAAAATTATTGTTGATTTAACAAAATACACAGTGTGGCAAAGAATTTTTAAGACTGGGTTCTGTAAAATGAAATAGAAACAAGAAATTAAAATTTGTTTTGGTTTGCTATTCAAAATAAGTCCCTCCGGCTTCAATACACTTGTTACAGCGATTTAATAATGATTCGAATGCCTTCATTTTGCAGAATTGCCCTCCAAAGCACGCGTCGAAGCTGTTTGTAGGGTCGAAATATCATCAAAATAACACCCTTTTAACGTCATTTTAAGTTTTGGGAACAGAGGAAATTTGCAGGGTGATAAATCAGACGAATACGGTGGATAATTCAACACACAGACGTTATTTTTCGCCAAAAATCTACAAACAAGAAGTGAGGTGTGACTGGGTGCATTATCGTGCAACAAACACGAATTGTTTTCATCCCGATATTCTCGACGAATGCGACAAATTCTGCCCATCAAACGCCTCAAAACATTTAAATAAAACTCACCAGTAATTGTTTGTCCAATTGGAACAAATTCTTTGTGGATAATACCCTTACTATCGAAGAATGTAATGAGCATTGTTTTGATTTTCGATGAAACTTTTCTTGTTTTTTTGGCTTGTGGTGAGTTTTTCGACTTCCATTCCGCACTTTGTCGCTTTGTTTTGGGATCATATTGAAAACACCATGTTTCATCACCAGTAACAATCGATTTTCAGAAGTTTGGATCATTTTCAGCTGCTGAAATGATGTCTCTGCAATGTGCACTTCTCCTTGATTTTTGTTCATTGGTTAACGTGTGTGGAACAAATTTAGCACAGACTTTTGTTTTGCCCAAATCTTCATGCAGGATGGTTCGAATCGTTTCTTTGTTGATGTTTAAAGACTCTTCCATCATTCTTAGAAACGCACATCGATTGTTTGCCACGAAATCACGCACTTTTTCAATAATCTCAGGTGTCCTAGATGAACTTGGTCTTCCGGTATGCTTATCATCTTCTAGCGTATCTCTTCCGTCCAAAAAACGTTTGTGCCACAGGAAAACATTTGATCTACTTAAACAAAACTGACCGTAAACTTGTTTCATCATTTGGTACGTAGGCACTTTTTATCAAGTTTTGCGTTAAATTTAATAACAGCCCTTTGTTCCATCTTAATAATTCAACATGAAAAAAATTTGACTTCTCTAATGAACGGCCGTTTCGTTTGAGTTACTTTAACAACTGCGCAGTACTTTTGGCAGAAAGCAAGCAGATGGTCACGGTTTATAACGCATTCGCGATTACACTGGTGGCGCCACCGTAGGCTGAAATCTAGCGCCAGTCTTAAAAATTATTTGACGCACTGTGTATATTGTTATCACGACAAAACGTTTTTTGCAACAAAACATTTTGTTATGATAACAATGTTTTGTTGGATCAAACAAATTCCCAAAAATCGACAAATCATTTTGTTAAATGAACAAAACGTATTGTTATTTAAAAAAAATATTTTTTTTAAATCAACAATAATTTTCAACAAAATAATTTTGCAAATTCAACAAAACAAAAAATTTTTTGACTGTATATCGACGAAATGTTTTGTTGATTCAACAAAATGTTTGTTGAATTAACAAAACGTCTTTCTCAGTGCACAGTCCTTGTCGTACGGCCAGTGGTACATCTTGAAGCAATTCTGGTAAAACCCAGACGTTTCACACGTCTACCTTTACTGTCCCATCCTGATGCCTCTCCTCCACCAGGCTTTCCGGATTGCCAGTCGCTCTTGTTCTCAAGATCTTCCGTTCACTGCCTACAGACATCTTCTTCTGCGGGCTCATCCACCTACGCCTCTTCCGTCAGTATGTGCCTATCTTTTCGTGCTGGTTAAACACGTTATTTACGTATACCTTCAACAACTTCGCAGCGTTTCCTCGCCGGTCTCTTTACACCAGGCCAGCGCAGCACTTTTGTGCCATTTCCGAGATCGATTGCTTTCTCGACTCCGCCTGGAGTACCAGTCGGCTTCTTCCAGTCGTCGAGAAGCCACCTATCTACATGGTTTGCCGTTGATTCTGGATTGCTACACCTATCAGTACCCTAAGACATTCTACACCTCCTTTGCTTAGTTCCGTGGCACCCTGGTGCCCCTCCTGTACTCTACGACTCGTCTCGATGTATATAATGTGATCGTGCTACAGCCTGTGCTGTAATACCCAAGTTTTTGTTTTCTCGTTTTCAGTGTGTATACCATTGTGATCTCGTCATCTGAATTGTTGTTCTTCGTGTCATACCATGCTTTACCATATTTACATTGTTATCAGTGTGCCCTCTGATTCTGGAACCTCCCGTCACTTTTATGTACTTGGGACTGTACCCTGGTCACCTTAAGTGCTTTCTGTCTATGCACCTAGTATATTACACCGTGTTCCTGAAGTGTGTTTTACTTTGAGAAGTCATGTGGTGTACGTCTCTATCTCTCATTTGTTATATTTGCTGCACTCACACACCTTCTTAGTGTTTAGCCATTTCCTTGCACCTGTTTTGATTTTTGTACAGTTCTATACTTCCACGTTGTGTACATACTATTTTCGTGCTTCACATTGTGTTAATGCTTTGATCGTGCACGTACAAATTTATGATAAATTCTGTCATCTGTCAGAACCCATGGCTTGTCCTGTGCTTTCACTTTTATGCATATACTCATAACATCCCAGAGTGCACTCATGGTTTATCGTGTGCTTTGTACTGTACTTGTAACATTTCTTGCGCTGTATCGTGTCTTCACATTGTGTACTTTATTTGGTCGTCCCTGTGTATAATATGGTTCATCATGTCTTGTTAATGTACCAGTTACATCTATTGCGTCGTACAGTGCTTTCATTTTGCGTTAATTCCTCTTGTCATCCCAGTGTGCATTCCTAGTTTTGCTCTGTGATCTTACTGTTCCTTCTGCATTCGTGCAATCCACGCTACCGATGAATTGTGAATGCTAATGTCATCTCAGTGTATTTTCCTGCTTACTCGTGTACATTAATTACCTTCACCCCGCCTGTATTATGTTGCTTTGGTGCCCTCGTTAAATAACTTGCACAATTGTGCACGCTGTGTTTTTATCTCATGTATGTAATGTTTTACCTTCACGGCGGTGTCCGTGCTGTTCTTTTTCTAATTGTGTACTATTGTTTCGCCTGTATTATCCTGTAAATCATGCCCAGCCAATGTCATGTGACACGATGTGTTTCTCTGTCACTTCTGCAATTTTTATGCAATCAGCTTTGCTTGCAGCATTTGTTATTCATCCCCATTGTCATTGCAGTGTATATACCATCATGTTTTTAACAGTTTGTATTATTTCCCAGTGAGACGCCCAACGCTGTACGTCTCCCTCTTATGTTTTCTTTTGATGAATAATAATAAAGTGATTTTGAAACCTTCCGGGCCGCCCCGGTGGCGCAGTGGTCTAAGGCGCTGGCCTACGATCATTCGTCCGTAAGGGGTCCGGGTTCGTATCCCGGTGAGGCATGGATGTTGTGTTTGTCTTACGGCACTGGCTCTCTCCCTCCCCTGGAACCAGTGACCCTAAATTAGGGACGGGCGACTGCTTATAGCCCATTGAGTTGCTCACGGTGGTTGTTAAACCTCCAATCAAAAAAAAAAAAAAACTTCCGGAAAAAAATACTACAGCATTAGAATTCTCCGGCTGGACGTGTAGTGCAGGATAGCCTACCTTAAGTCACGTTAGGGTTATTGAAAGGTTACTTGACGTAGCTAAAGTGTGCTTAATCTTCAAAGTGCTGGAGTTTGTTTAGGTAAGACACGCACGTGCAATAAATTCCAAGAATATGGAATTTATTTTTTACTCAGCGTTCCTCATTATCTTGAATATCAGTAATATAACTTCGGTTTTAGTACATTAGTACCTTGAAGGCTCCTTATTAGAGCGGTAAACACAATATTCCCTGAACTTAACGTAAACACTCAATGAAATAGACTTAAAATAGACTCAATGAAATAGACTTAAGTATATAATGAATAGAATTCTCCGGCTGGACGTGTAGTGCAGGAAAGCTTACGTTAAGTCACGTTAGGGTTATTGAAAGGTTACTTGACGTAGCTAAAGTGTGCTTAATCTTCAAAGTGCTAGAGTTTGTTTAGGTAAGACACGCACGTGCAATAAATTCCAAGAATATGGAATTTATTTTTTACTCAGCGTTCCTCATTATCTTGAATATCAGTAATATAACTTCGGTTTTAGTACATTAGTACCTTGAAGGCTCCTTATTAGACCGGTAAATACAATATTCCCTGAACTTAACGTAAACACTCAATGAAATAGACTTAAATTAGACTCAATGAAATAGACAATGAAATAGACTTAATTATATAATGAATAGAATTCTCCGGCTGGACGTGTAGTGCAGGAAAGCTTACGTTAAGTCACGTTAGGGTTATTGAAAGGTTACTTGACGTAGCTAAAGTGTGCTTAATCTTCAAAGTGCTAGAGTTTGTTTAGGTAAGACACGCACGTGCAATAAATTCCAAGAATATGGAATTTATTTTTTACTCAGCGTTCCTCATTATCTTGAATATCAGTAATATAACTTCGGTTTTAGTACATTAGTACCTTGAAGGCTCCTTATTAGACCGGTAAACACAATATTCCCTGAACTTAACGTAAACACTCAATGAAATAGACTTAAAATAGACTCAATGAAATAGACAATGAAATAGACTTAATTATATAATGAATAGAATTCTCCGGCTGGACGTGTAGTGCAGGAAAGCTTACGTTAAGTCACGTTAGGGTTATTGAAAGGTTACTTGACGTAGCTAAAGTGTGCTTAATCTTCAAAGTGCTAGAGTTTGTTTAGGTAAGACACGCACGTGCAATAAATTCCAAGAATATGGAATTTATTTTTACTCAGCGTTCCTCATTATCTTGAATATCAGTAATATAACTTCGGTTTTAGTACATTAGTACCTTGTAGGCTCCTTATTAGAGTGGTAAACACAATATTCCCTGAACTTAACGTAAACACTCAATGAAATAGACTTAAAATAGACTCAATGAAATAGACAATGAAATAGACTTAATTATATAATGAATAGAATTCTCCGGCTGGACGTGTAGTGCAGGAAAGCTTACGTTAAGTCACGTTAGGGTTATTGAAAGGTTACTTGACGTAGCTAAAGTGTGCTTAATCTTCAAAGTGCTGGAGTTTGTTTAGGTAAGACACGCACGTGCAATAAATTCCAAGAATATGGAATTTATTTTTTACTCAGCGTTCCTCATTATCTTGAATATCAGTAATATAACTTCGGTTTTAGTACATTAGTACCTTGAAGGCTCCTTATTAGAGCGGTAAACACAATATTCCCTGAACTTAACGTAAACACTCAATGAAATAGACTTAAAATAGACTCAATGAAATAGACAATGAAATAGACTTAATTATATAATGAATAGAATTCTCCGGCTGGACGTGTAGTGCAGGAAAGCTTACGTTAAGTCACGTTAGGGTTATTGAAAGGTTACTTGACGTAGCTAAAGTGTGCTTAATCTTCAAAGTGCTGGAGTTTGTTTAGGTAAGACACGCACGTGCAATAAATTCCAAGAATATGGAATTTATTTTTTACTCAGCGTTCCTCATTATCTTGAATATCAGTAATATAACTTCGGTTTTAGTACATTAGTACCTTGAAGGCTCCTTATTAGAGCGGTAAACACAATATTCCCTGAACTTAACGTAAACACTCAATGAAATAGACTTAAAATAGACTCAATGAAATAGACAATGAAATAGACTTAATTATATAATGAATAGAATTCTCCGGCTGGACGTGTAGTGCAGGAAAGCTTACGTTAAGTCACGTTAGGGTTATTGAAAGGTTACTTGACGTAGCTAAAGTGTGCTTAATCTTCAAAGTGCTGGAGTTTGTTTAGGTAAGACACGCACGTGCAATAAATTCCAAGAATATGGAATTTATTTTTTACTCAGCGTTCCTCATTATCTTGAATATCAGTAATATAACTTCGGTTTTAGTACATTAGTACCTTGAAGGCTCCTTATTAGAGCGGTAAACACAATATTCCCTGAACTTAACGTAAACACTCAATGAAATAGACTTAAAATAGACTCAATGAAATAGACAATGAAATAGACTTAATTATATAATGAATAGAATTCTCCGGCTGGACGTGTAGTGCAGGAAAGCTTACGTTAAGTCACGTTAGGGTTATTGAAAGGTTACTTGACGTAGCTAAAGTGTGCTTAATCTTCAAAGTGCTGGAGTTTGTTTAGGTAAGACACGCACGTGCAATAAATTCCAAGAATATGGAATTTATTTTTTACTCAGCGTTCCTCATTATCTTGAATATCAGTAATATAACTTCGGTTTTAGTACATTAGTACCTTGAAGGCTCCTTATTAGAGCGGTAAACACAATATTCCCTGAACTTAACGTAAACACTCAATGAAATAGACAATGAAATAGACTTAATTATATAATGAATAGAATTCTCCGGCTGGACGTGTAGTGCAGGAAAGCTTACGTTAAGTCACGTTAGGGTTATTGAAAGGTTACTTGACGTAGCTAAAGTGTGCTTAATCTTCAAAGTGCTGGAGTTTGTTTAGGTAAGACACGCACGTGCAATAAATTCCAAGAATATGGAATTTATTTTTTACTCAGCGTTCCTCATTATCTTGAATATCAGTAATATAACTTCGGTTTTAGTACATTAGTACCTTGAAGGCTCCTTATTAGAGCGGTAAACACAATATTCCCTGAACTTAACGTAAACACTCAATGAAATAGACTTAAAATAGACTCAATAAAACAGAGAATGAAATAGACTTAATTATATAATGAATAGAATTCTCCGGCTGGACGTGTAGTGCAGGAAAGCTTACGTTAAGTCACGTTAGGGTTATTGAAAGGTTACTTGACGTAGCTAAAGTGTGCTTAATCTTCAAAGTGCTAGAGTTTGTTTAGGTAAGACACGCACGTGCAATAAATTCCAAGAATATGGAATTTATTTTTACTCAGCGTTCCTCATTATCTTGAATATCAGTAATATAACTTCGGTTTTAGTACATTAGTACCTTGAAGGCTCCTTATTAGAGCGGTAAACACAATATTCCCTGAACTTAACGTAAACACTCAATGAAATAGACTTAAAATAGACTCAATGAAATAGACAATGAAATAGACTTAATTATATAATGAATAGAATTCTCCGGCTGGACGTGTAGTGCAGGAAAGCTTACGTTAAGTCACGTTAGGGTTATTGAAAGGTTACTTGAAGTAGCTAAAGTGTGCTTAATCTTCAAAGTGCTAGAGTTTGTTTAGGTAAGACACGCACGTGCAATAAATTCCAAGAATATGGAATTTATTTTTACTCAGCGTTCCTGATTATCTTGAATATCAGGAATATAACTTCGGTTTTAGTACATTAGTACCTTGAAGGCTCCTTATTAGAGCGGTAAACACAATATTCCCTGAACTTAACGTAAACACTCAATGAAATAGACTTAAAATAGACTCAATGAAATAGACTTAATTATATAATGAATAGAATTCTCCGGCTGGACGTGTAGTGCAGGAAAGCTTACGTTAAGTCACGTTAGGGTTATTGAAAGGTTACTTGAAGTAGCTAAAGTGTGCTTAATCTTCAAAGTGCTAGAGTTTGTTTAGGTAAGACACGCACGTGCAATAAATTCCAAGAATATGGAATTTATTTTTACTCAGCGTTCCTGATTATCTTGAATATCAGGAATATAACTTCGGTTTTAGTACATTAGTACCTTGAAGGCTCCTTATTAGAGCGGTAAACACAATATACCCTGAACGTAACGTAAACACTCAATGAAATAAACTTAACGGCCAGACAGCGGTCTGACAATAAAATGAACTAAGAAAACGTACTCACTTTTAACCTTTTATTGGGGAGCTCCTGGTATTACTCAAATACACACTCCAAAATAACACAACTACTGATAGCCCGAACTTTCGTACTATCGTAGAAAAGTAGGTAAATCGCATATCAATAATCAGGAAGAACCTATCACATATAAAACGAAGCTCTCTCTTCTCTTGAGCGAAGCTCTTCTCTCTCTTCTCTATTTTCTTTTTAAACAGAAGATGGCTAAGCTTGTTCCTTTTCTATGCGCTGTCTATGCGCTGTTTTTTCAAAGTAGTAAAGTTCTTAATAACTAATTAATTATGCACTTAAAGCACTGCTGAAATACTTTGTACATATTGCAACTAACTGTTTAAGGTATATAACTTTCACAAAGTTTTCTTTAGTTAATTATTATCTTTAACTTATTCTCGTTTTCGTGCTGTCATAAGTTGTAGAGTAGGGGGTTTTAGACTCAAGTTTTCTTTCAAAAATCTGTTCGTTATAAATTAACATTTCCTTTTTTAATTGCAATGTAAAATTTGGATTTCTTTTGCATTGTTTTTCAGGTTTAAATTCTCTCTCAAACGAACTTGGAATTTCGTTATAGCTGAAAATCATTTCTATTTATTATGTCACTCTCACAGCTTGAGTTCTCTTTAATCTTCTTCTCTCTGTTTAATAGTAACAGATGAAGAGCATGGGTCGGGCCATGAAGGTTAATGGATGCAAGCGAAATTGTTAACTAGTGCTAGGTCATGCTACTCTACGGAGGACATGACTTATATATATATTTTTTAAACTATTTTAGGTGGGAATGTTACTTGCATCTATGGCCTTGCAGAAACCCATTTCCAACTAGGTCTTTGTAGAAGTGAGAAAATGCAGAGTTTTTGCCGGTCCTTGATAAAGCCAAGGCTCAGTATTCTCGACACCTTCTACATTCAGTTGTTTTATTTTATTTTTTTATCTTTTCTCCTTTTACTCACACAGGTAGATACATAACCTTTTCTATGTTGTACTAGGTGTGAGTCAAAATTATATATGTATTTTTTTGCTTAGGTATCTTCTTTATAGAATATATATATATATATATACTGCATACCACCACGTCATGACTTACACTCGTTGCCACGTATAATTCAGCGGGAGAAACAATATCTCGTTAAGTGAGAAGATAATTTGCATAGGAAAATAAAATAACAAGAGATAGTAAAATGAAAAAGAAACTGAATCTAGAGTATACGTTACACACCGACTGCCCTCTACCGGCAACTGTACGCGCCAATCACTCCGTCCACACTGCTACGCATGTGTTACTGTTGGTGGACGCAATTTTGAGCAATTATTGTAAACATTGCTGTAAAGAAGCACTTATCAACAATGCTGTAAGTAAACAATTTGTTTCCTTTCATGTCTATTTCTTGTGTTTGTGCCTCAACGCATCACTTGCGCCCATACATTCCTATACAAAAAATGTTTGTTGCAGTGTGATCTGCCCCACCCCTTTAACCCCTTAACCGGCTGAAACGAATTAACTCGGTGTTAGCAAAATGACCTGGTATCAGCTCGAATGGATGAATTCGCTGTCTAAGAAGTGGACCGGACGAGGCTGAAACGAGTGGTCTTACCCATCAGAGAGCGTTGCATGTTTGAATCACTCGTTTCTACCCAATGACATTATGTTCGCGCCAGGGGAATTAGCCGTTCCCCATCGGGACTTCAATCGTGAAGCAAGCAATAAGGTACTAGAACAGAGAGAGCGGAGAGAGATAGGGAAAGAGAGAGGCAAAGTCTGAGAGGAACAGAGAAAGAAACAGACAGACAGACAGACAGAGAGAGGGAGAAAGACAAAGAGAAATAGGGAGTCAGAGAGAGATAGAGTGAGAGACAGTAAGAGATAGAAAGGGACAGTAAGAGATAGAAAGGGACAGTAAGAGATAGAAAGGGACAGTAAGAGGTAGAAAAAGACAGTGAGATAAAGAGAGAGACAGAGAAACAGATATGGAGAGACGAAAAGATGCGGAGACAGAGAGATAGAAAGAGACTGAGAAACAGAGATAGACGGAGAGATGCAGAGACAGAGAAACAGAGAGAGACAGAGACAGATAGATATAAAGGGACAGAAAAACAGGGAGAGAGTGAGAGACAGAGAAACAGAGAGAGAGACAGATAGATATAAAAGGACTGAAAAACAGAGAGAGAGAGAGAGACGGAGAGATGCAGAGACAGAAAAACAGAGAGAGAGACAGATAGATATAAAGGGACTGAGAAACAGAGAGAGAGACCGAGAGATGCAGAGACAGAGAGAGACAGAGAAACAGAGACAGAGAGAGACAGAGAAACAGAGACAGAGAGAGACAGAGAAACAGAGAGAGAGACAGATAGATATAAAGGGACTGAAAAACAGAGAGAGAGAGAGAGACGGAGAGATGCAGAGACAGAGAAACACAGAGAGAGACAGATAGATATAAAGGGACTGAGAAACAGAGAGAGAGACAGATAGATATAAAGGGACTGAAAAACAGGGAGAGACAGAGAGATGTAGAGACAGACAGAGAAACAGAGAGAGAGACAGATAGATATAAAGGGACTGATAAACAGGCAGAGAGAGAGAGACAGAGAAACAGAGAGAGACGGAGAGATGCAGAGACAGAGAAACAGAGAGAGACGGAGAGATGCAGAGACAGAGAAACAGAGAGAGACGGAGAGATGCAGAGACAAAGAAACAGAGAGAGATACAGATAGATATAAAGGGACTGAGAAACAGAGAGAGAGAGAGAGAGAGACAGATAGATATAAAGGGACTGAGAAACAGAGAGAGACAGAGAGATGCAGAGACAGAGAGAGAGATAGATATAAAGGGACTGAAAAACAGAGAGAGAGACGGAGAGATGCAGAGACAGAGAAACAGAGAGAGACAGATAGATATAAAGGGACTGAGAAACAGAGAGAGAGAGAGAGGGACAGATAGATATAAAGGGACTGAGAAACAGAGAGAGACGGAGATATGCAGAGACAGAGAGAGACAGAGAAACAGATATATATATATATATATATATATATATATATATAAAGGGACTGAAAAACAGGGAGAGACAGAGAGATGCAGAGACAGAGAAACAGAGAGAGAGAGACAGATAGATATAAAGGGACTGAAAAACAGAGAGAGAGACGGCGAGATGCAGAGACAGAGAAACACAGAGAGAGACAGATAGATGTAAAGGGACTGAGAAACAGAGAGAGACGGAGAGATGCAGAGACAGAGAGAGACGGAGAGATGCAGAGACAGAGAGAGACGGAGAGATGCAGAGACAGAGAATCAGAGAGAGAGAGACATGTAGATATAAAGGGACTGAGAAACAGAGAGAGGCGGAGAGATGCAGAGACAGAGAAACAGAGAGAGAGAGAGACAGATAGATATAAAGGGACTGAGAAACAGAGAGAGACGGAGAGATGCAGAGACAGAGAGAGACGGAGAGATGCAGAGACAGAGAATCAGAGAGAGAGACATATAGATATAAAGGGACTGAGAAACAGAGAGAGACGGAGAGATGCAGAGACAGAGAGAGACGGAGAGATGCAGAGACAGAGAATCAGAGAGAGAGAGACATATAGATATAAAGGGACTGAGAAACAGAGAGAGACGGAGAGATGCAGGACAAAGAGAGACAGAGAAACAGAGATATATATATATATATATAAAGGGACTGAAAAACAGGGCGAGACAGAGAGATGCAGAGACAGAGAAACAGAGAGAGAGACAGATAGATATAAAGGGACTGAAAAACAGGGAGAGAGAGACAGAGAAACAGAGAGAGAGACTGATAGATATAAAGGGACTGAAAAACAGAGAGAGAGAGAGAGACGGCGAGATGCAGAGACAGAGAAACAGAGAGAGAGACAGATAGATATAAAGGGACTGAGAAACAGAGAGAGAGAGAGAGAGAGAGAGAGAGAGAGATGCAAAGACAGAAAAACAGAGAGAGAGACACACAGATAGATATAAAGGGACTGAGAAACAGAGAGAGACGGAGAGATGCAGAGACAGAGAAACAGAGAGAGAGAGAGACAGATAGCTATAAAGGGACTGAGAAACAGAGAGAGACGGAGCGAGAGACATATAGATATAGAGGGACTGAGAAACAGAGAGAGAGAGAGACATATAGATATAAAGGGACTGAGAAACAGAGAGAGAGAGACGGAGAGATGCAGAGACAGAGAGAGACAGAGAAAATGAGAGAGAGAGACAGATAGATATAAAGGGACTGAGAAACAGAGAGAGAGAGAGAGAGAGAGAGAGACATATAGATATAAAGGGACTGAAAAACAGAGAGAGAGAGAGAGAGAGAGACGGAGAGATGCAGAGACAGAGAATCAGAGAGAGAGACATATAGATATAAAGGGACTGAGAAACAGAGAGAGAGAGAGACGGAGAGATGCAGAGACAGAGAAACACAGAGAGAGAGAGAGAGAGAGAGAGAGAGAGAGAGAGAGACAGATAGATGTAAAGGGACTGAAAAACAGAGAGAGAGAGGGAGAGACGGAGAGATGCAGAGACAGAGAGAGACAGAGAAACACACAGAGAGAGAGACAGAGAAACACAGAGAGAGAGAGAGTCAGATAGAGACGGAGATATGCAGAGACAGAGAGAGACAGATAGATATAAAGGGACTGAAAAACAGGGAGAGACAGAGAGACGGAGAGATGCAGAGAGAGAGACAGATAGATATAAAGGGACTGAGAAACAGAGAGAGAGAGAGAGAGACGGAGAGATATAAAGAGACTGAGAAACAGAGAGAGAGAGAGACGGAGAGATACAGAGATAGTGAGAGACAGAGAGAAAAAGACCGAGATACAGAGAAAGCGAACTTACGACCAGTGACAGGTTTGTGGTTGGTACTTCTCAGATGAAAAGGTGAAAGGAATTGTTTTGCCTAGGCTTTCGTAAATCCAGATCTCTATGAGAACATATAGGATTGAGAAACGCAGTAAAGTATGGGCAGCATTTGGTCCACATACACCGGCTACCCAAAGTTTGCCCCATGAGTTCTGAAACACCCTGTATATATACCAGTGGTGTATATTCTCATATTATAAGCCCAGAGAATGCACAAATAAAAGTCAATTAAATATACACAAACAAAAAAGTCAGTTATCAACGGTATTAAGATATGTCGATGTTTTCGCTGCGAAAAGAAGGCGTGGGCATTCGCTTCTTTGACTCAGTCTGGAGAGGAAGCCAACGGCATAAAGCAAGCAGCTCTTCCAAAGTCTTCGTTGTTCTGATTCGAAGGCTTCGGTACAATAGCCTGCTACCGTTTCCATGACAACATAAATGAGCGTATGGAGGGGAATGGACCATTGTTTTGCACAACGGTTCGCTCAGAAACGAGAAGAAAAATTCGACTACCTCAGTCACCAGCATACTTCCGCCTATAGCAGCACGTGTTTCACAAGAGTTCTTTCAGTTTGTGTGAAGTGCCGATGAAGTAAAATCAGTGATCATTGTCAACCATTATCAATCCACTGCTGGACGAAGATCTCCCCAAGTTTCCTCCACAGCGGTCTGTCTTGTGCCAGTCTCCTCCATGTCACTCCCGCATACTTTCGAATTTCATCCACCCATCTCCCATGTGGTCTTCTTCTGGGTCTTTTCCTGTCCCTTGGAATCCAATCTAAAATTTTGGCTGTCCATCGATGGTCTGTCCTTCTGGCAGTATGTCCAGCCCATTGCCATTTCAGGGATTTAACTCTGATCATGATGTCTTCCACTCTCGTCATTTTTCGGATCCACGAGTTCCTCTTCTTATCTCTCCTGGTTATACCAAGCATGCACCTCTCCATGCTACTTTGAGTTGTCTGCAGCCTTTGTATGTCTCTTTTAGTTAAGGTCCACGTCTCTGCACCATACGTAAGCACTGGAAGGATGCATTGATCAAACACTTTTCTTTTAAGACATAATGGCATATTGCTCTTGAAAATTATGCTGTTTCTTCCAAAAGCTCTCCAGGCAAGTTTTGTACGCCGATTAATTTCTTCATCAATGTGACCCTCACTTGATATCTGCTGTCCAAGATAAACGTACGTGTCTGTTATCTCCAGCTTTTCTCCATCAATCGATAAATCTTCATTTCTTGTAACAGCATTGAACATCACTTTTGTCTTCCGAAAGTTCATTTTTAATCCCACTTCTTTACTCTTGTCAGCAAGTTCCTGGATCATACGCTGCAGCTCTGATGGGGTAGTTGCAAAAATGACTACGTCATCAGCAAAACGAAGGTGGGTTAGATAATCTCCATTAATCTTTATCCCTTTGTTTTCCCAGTTCAGTGATTGAAAGACATTTTCCAATGTGGCATTAAAGAGCTTCGGAGATATGGTGTCACCTTGTCTCACTCCCTTTCCAATTTTTATGTGTGTTGTATTTTCAAACAGCCGAATCTTTGCACTTGCATTTTCATAGATGTTATTAATAATATTAATGTATGCATCTTCAATACCGCAGGATTTCAGAGCCATTGTAACTGCTGATGGTTTCACCGAATCAAAGGCTTTTTCATAATCGATAAAAGCCATGCACAATGGAAGTTCATATTCCCTCGCTCTTTCAATTAGTTCTCTCAGTACGTGGATATGATCTATTGTGCTGTAGCCACTCCTGAATCCAGCTTGTTCTCTCGGTTGAGCCATGTCCAGTGTCACCTTCAAGCGGTGTGAAAGAACTTTAGTGAAGATTTTATAAACCACTGATAGGAGGCTGATAGGTCTGTAGTTTCCAAGATCCTCAATGTCACCTTTCTTATGTAGCAGGATCATTGTAGCGGTGTTCCAATCCTCAGGAATCTTTCCTTCATTAAGGCATCGAGTGAAAATTTGGGCGAGTACTGTTTCGATTTCTCCACTTGCTTCTTGTATGATGTCTACAGTAATTCCATCTTCTCCTGGAGCTTTTCCCCGCTTCATGTTCTTGATTGCATGTGCAACTTCTGCTGGAAGGACTGGAGGAACTCTGGTACTGGTATCTTTCATGATGTCTGGAGTGCATATATCATCCCTTTCATATAATTTGGAGTAGAAATCTTTCACTCTTGTCAAAATTTCGCCTCTATTTCTTGTTACAGAACCATCTTCTTTTCTCAGTGCCATAATCTGTTTTTTCCCCTTACTGAGATGTCCCTTTGCTATCTTTAGGCTTTGGTTGTTTTCAATTGCTTTCCTCACTAGTTCACAGTTAAATTTTCTTACGTCTTCAGTGATACTTTTTCGTACTGTCTTGCATAGCTCTATATATTCCACTTTGGAAGTCACATCTTCTTTAGTTGTCCTCATCTCTCTTCTTTTTTGCATCAACATTTTCGTTTTTCCTGATAATTTATTTACATGCAACTTGTTCTTAGACCCAGCTAATTTTGTTGCTGTTTCCATAAGAGCTTTGGTTACTTTTCTGTTAACTTCAGAAATATCCACTTCTTCCGATGTTAGGCCTTCTAAAGCAGAGAATCTGTTCTTCAGTTCCAACTTGAAGGTATTATGGTGTTTTTTAAGGTTGGTTATGTTGTAACGTACCAGGAGATGTGACGTACCAGCCAGAAGGACGTACACGACATAAAGGTAGATAGGAATCAGAATAAAACGTCCGCGTAGCTCAATTGGTAGAGCGACTTATTCCGGAATGAGGGGATCCGGGTTCGAATCCTGGCGTGGACAGAAATGACGGAGAAATTTATTCCTTATAATGGCACCCGAACTATCCGGATGACCCGACCGTTCAAAATCTCGCATTGGTGTGATGTTATTTCCACACCGCGAGATAGGAAAAATAAGAGAATCCTTTATCCAGCACTTCGAAAAAAAAAAAAAAAAAAAGTAAGGGGGAGATGATGTAACGTACCAGGAGATGTGACGTACCTGCCAGAAGGACGCACACGACATAAAGGCAGATAGGAATCAGAATAAAGCGTCCGCGTAGCTCAATTGGTAGAGTGACTTATTCCGGAATGAGGGGATCTGGGTTCGAATCCTGGCGTGGACAGAAATGACGGAGAAATTTACTTCGTTATAATGGCGCCCGAACTATCCGGATGACCCGACCGTTCAAAATCTCGCATTGGTGTGATGTTATTTCCACACCGCGAGATAGGAAAAATAAGAGAATCCTTTATCCAGCACTTAAAAAAAAAAAAAAAAAAAAAAAAAAGTAAGGGGGAGATGATGTAACGTACCAGGAGATGTGACGTACCTGCCAGAAGGACGCACACGACATATAAAGGCAGATAGGAATCAGAATAAAACGTCCGCGTAGCTCAATTGGTAGAGTGACTTATTCCGGAATGAGGGGATCCGGGTTCGAATCCTGCTGGCGTGGACAGAAATGACGGAGAAATTTACTTCGTTATAATGTCAATACATTTTGTTTGTCTTATGAGCCTGCCACGTTCGAGTTTAGTGTTGAGGTGCGTCTTACATCTCACCAATCAGCATCTATACGTGAACGTGGTCTGCAAGAATGGATTCATAACGAATTCGGTCCATAGTGCATTCCACAGGTATGAGTGAACCCATGGAGCGTCACGAAAACATTCCATAGACCATAACGCTTCCCCCACCAGCCTGTATTCTTCCAGCAATGGTTGAAGAGTGTCTGTTCTCCGATGTTTCTCGCCTTATACGCCAACGTCCATCCGTTCGATGAAGCAGAAAACGTGACTCATCGGAGAAGGTATTCCTTGCCAATAATCGGAGGTCCAATTCCGATACTGCCGTGCAAATGTAAGCTTTTTCTGCCGATGCACGTTCGTTAGCATAGGTGCAGTGACTATCCGTAAGCATCGGATCTCCATACGCAGCAGGGTTCGCTGAACTGTCGTTTTAGAGACACTTCCGGTAGCCCCCTGGTTCATTTGGCCAGTGAGTTGCTCCACTGTAGCGTGTCGATCCGCCCTCACGCACCTTCGAAGCCCACGTTCACCTCTCACATCAATGACACGTGGTGCTCCGCCGTTTTCACGTCGCTTGTTCTCAATGGTACCATTTTTCCAATCACGATACCCCTTTAACCACCACAGCACGATAACAGTTCACAAATTCCGGTGTTTCAGAATACTGCCAACCTTAGCCTAAAAGCCGATAAGCGTCCCTTTTTTGCAAATCTGATAGATCGCTCTTTTCATCCATGAGAGCAAGGAGTGATATGTTTTCAGAATGCCTATATACAGTCGGGACCGCCGGGATTCACCTATGTTTTCCCGCTTTCCAGTCTCATTACTAAATTCCTGCGCTGTGTATTTACACTATCTACCAACAAGTAATTGGACACCTGTGATAGCAAAGGAAAACGAAGTTTATTCACCTTCAATAGTTGGTGGAGACTCCGCGAGCGGCGATTACATCTGCGACCCTACAGGGCATACTCTCAACCAGGCGTTGTACGACTGCTAGCGCTATTTCCTTCACCGATTTCGGACGGTGGGGGCGCCCCTTAAGTCGACGCTCCAACTCGTCCCCGAGGTGCTCGATAGGGTTAAGGTCCGGGCTCTGCGTAGGCCTGTCCATTCGATTAACCCCATTGACACCATACCAAGCCATGGTGGACCTCGCAACATGACAGGTGGCATTGTCATCCTGAAAGTAACATGGGTCCTCCCCGTAAAACTGCCACAACGTAGGAAGCGCATGGTCATCCAGAATTGTGCAGTAGGTCTCGGCGTTGAGTCTACCGGGAATTGCGACCAAGGGCCCCGTGCCATACCAGGAGAAACACCCCCATAGCATAATTCCACCGAAGCCGAACTTCACAGTTGGCACAAAACATTTCAGCAGGAGGCGTTCTCCAGGCAGACGCCAAACCCAGACCATGCCATCCAAACGGTAGAGGGTGAACCTTGATTCTTCGCTCCAGAGAACCTGTGTCGACGGTCTTTGCACCACGTTAGCCGAGCAGCGCTATTGGATTTGGTGATCAAAGGCTTATGGGCGGCAGCACGTCCATGATAACCAAGCAGATGGGCTTCCTTATGGATGGTATTCATCGAAAGAACACTCCCGGATGCCTGTTGAAACTCCTCGCGGATGTGGCCCATCGATTTGGCGCGGTTCTTCCGAATTTCTCTGGCCAGCACCCGTCGGTCTCTAACTCCCAGTTTTGTAAGTCTGCCGGGTCGGGGCGAATTCCGACAGTAACCTCTCGTCTTCCAGTTGCCAATCACGTAGGCCACTGTCTATTTTGGGTACTTCAACTCGCTGGATATGTCATCGGCCATTTCTGTGATACCCGACGATTACACCTTTCTCGAAATCAGAGAGCTCCGAACTGCGGTGGCATCTATAGCATGCGAATGGTTGCGTTGTTGTTTCCCCCACACGATATTTAACGGCGGCGGCGGCCGACGCGTATCAGGACCGCAGATATCGTCGATTGCAGGGGTGTCCAATTACTTTTTGGTCGATAGTGTATATCATGATCAGAGTAATGAACCTCAAGTAGCAATATGCGGCCACTGTTGCCCGCCCAGGCGCGTCACAAGGTCGACCACACGGAGATGTAAGCGGCCGGCCTGGATAGATGAGCCATAGTGCGTCGCGTGAGCACAATAGGTGGATGATACGTTCAAAAAGGAATGATGATCGGCTACCACGCCAAGAGTGGAGACACCTCAAGAACAGGAGATTTCGTAGGCTGTTCGCGAGGTGCTGTAGTAAGGGTGTACCAAGAATGAACCGCTGGCACAGCGAGTACTTCCCGACGTCGTAGCCGTGGAGCCCCAAAGGTCATCGACCCCAGAGGATAACGTCGCCTCCGTCGACTGGTAAAGGGCAATCGACGCACAACAGTGCGGCAATTGACCACAAAAATGAATGCTCCGGCAGCGAGGTACGTGTTCCCGATAACAGTAGAGCGAACGCGTGGATCTCCGGAGGCCTTTGGTGCGTCAAGAAGCCCATGGTGACCCAGGCCCATCGGCAACGACGCATGCAGTTCGCATGGAACTACCGTCATTGGACAATGGAAGAGTGGGAGAAGGTTGTCTTCTCAGACGAATCCGGGTTTCTGCTCCACGGAAGTGACCGGCGGTGTCGGATGTGACGACGCAAGAGTTCCATCCGGCCCTGGCTGAGGGTAGGGGAACTCCCGCCTAGTGTTGGGCATAATCGATTGAATTTGGGAATCGAAAGGTTACAATCGAGAGATCTGACAAATCGAGATATTCATTCGAAATAATCGTTCGAACGATTTTTAATTTTAGAATTCACCGGTAGACGGCGTAATATGCTCAGAGCCGCCTTCTGCGTTTGACAAATCGAGATATTCATTCGAAATAATCGTTCGAACGATTTTTAATTTTAATCGTTCGAACGATTTTTAATTCCCCGGTAGACGGCGTAATATGCTCAGAGCCGCCTTCTGCGTTTGACAAATCGAGATATTCATTCGAAATAATCGTTCGAACGATTTTTAATTTTAATCGTTCGAACGATTTTTAATTCCCCGGTAGACGGCGTAATATGCTCAGAGCCGCCTTCTGCGTTTGACAAATCGAGATATTCATTCGAAATAATCGTTCGAACGATTTTTAATTTTAATCGTTCGAACGATTTTTAATTCCCCGGTAGACGGCGTAATATGCTCAGAGCCGCCTTCTGCGTTTGACAAATCGAGATATTCATTCGAAATAATCGTTCGAACGATTTTTAATTTTAATCGTTCGAACGATTTTTAATTCCCCGGTAGACGGCGTAATATGCTCAGAGCCGCCTTCTGCGTTTGACAAATCGAGATATTCATTCGAAATAATCGTTCGAACGATTTTTAATTTTAATCGTTCGAACGATTTTTAATTCCCCGGTAGACGGCGTAATATGCTCAGAGCCGCCTTCTGCGTTTGACAAATCGAGATATTCATTCGAAATAATCGTTCGAACGATTTTTAATTTTAATCGTTCGAACGATTTTTAATTCCCCGGTAGACGGCGTAATATGCTCAGAGCCGCCTTCTGCGTTTGACAAATCGAGATATTCATTCGAAATAATCGTTCGAACGATTTTTAATTTTAATCGTTCGAACGATTTTTAATTCCCCGGTAGACGGCGTAATATGCTCAGAGCCGCCTTCTGCGTTTGACAAATCGAGATATTCATTCGAAATAATCGTTCGAACGATTTTTAATTTTAATCGTTCGAACGATTTTTAATTCCCCGGTAGACGGCGTAATATGCTCAGAGCCGCCTTCTGCGTTTGACAAATCGAGATATTCATTCGAAATAATCGTTCGAACGATTTTTAATTTTAATCGTTCGAACGATTTTTAATTCCCCGGTAGACGGCGTAATATGCTCAGAGCCGCCTTCTGCGTTTGACAAATCGAGATATTCATTCGAAATAATCGTTCGAACGATTTTTAATTTTAATCGTTCGAACGATTTTTAATTCCCCGGTAGACGGCGTAATATGCTCAGAGCCGCCTTCTGCGTTTGACAAATCGAGATATTCATTCGAAATAATCGTTCGAACGATTTTTAATTTTAATCATTCGAACGATTTTTAATTCCCCGGTAGACGGCGTAATATGCTCAGAGCCGCCTTCTGCGTTTGACAAATCGAGATATTCATTCGAAATAATCGTTCGAACGATTTTTAATTTTAATCGTTCGAACGATTTTTAATTCCCCGGTAGACGGCGTAATATGCTCAGAGCCGCCTTCTACGTTTGACAAATCGAGATATTCATTCGAAATAACCATTCGAATGATTTGTAATTAGTGCTACACGCTCAGCTTTCTTTCGCTGGATGGAATGACAGTAAAGACGCCTGGATTTTTGCGAATAGCATAACCTAGCTTAAGAAGTTATAAGGAACACAAGTGATTCTCCCTGCGAGAGATAATTCGATCACGTGAAAAGCGAGTACTTCCGAACCTCTCGTATCTCGTTACCTCTCGAGATGTTTTCGGGTACAGACGAGCGATTTTGCTCGGAACCCATGTTCTCGAGAAGAGACGAACGATTTCGCTTTTCGAATGCACTCGTTTGAACGAGACAGTATAACGAAGTAAATTTCTCCGTCATTTTTGGTCTACGCCGGGATTCGAACCCGAGTACGCTTATTCCGGAACAAGCCGCTCTACCAACTGAGCTACGCAGACATGTATTCTGATTCCTATCTGCCTTTATGTCATGTGCGTCCTGCTGGCATGTACGTCACATCTCCCGCGAAAGAGGGCCGGGGGCATGGCCTACGGGTCAGCCGTGACCATGAATCGTTGCAGGCAGACAACCACTGTAGAACGTGCACTTGAGAACTCCCAGTCAATCTGGTGTGTGGAATGCAACGTCACACACATTTATTTTTCGAAGCACTGGAGAAGGGATTCTCTGATTTTTCCTATCTCGCGGTGTGGAAATAACATCACACCAATGCGAGATTTTGAACGGTCGGGTCATCCGGGTAGCTCGGGCGCCATCATAACGAAGTAAATTTCTCCGTCATTTTTGGTCTACGCCGGGATTCGAACCCGAGTACGCTTATTCCGCAACAAGCCGCTCTACCAACTGAGCTACGCAGACATGTATTCTGATTCCTATCTGCCTTTATGTCATGTGCGTCCTGCTGGCATGTACGTCACATCTCCCCCGAAAGAGGGCCGGGGGCATGGCCTACGGGTCAGCCGTGACCATGAATCGTTGCAGGCAGACAACCACTGTAGAACGTGCACTTGAGAACTCCCAGTCAATCTGGAATGCAACGTCACACACATTTATTTTTCGAAGCACTGGAGAAGGGATTCTCTTATTTTTCCTATCTCGCGGTGTGGAAATAACATCACACCAATGCGAGATTTTGAACGGTCGGGTCATCCGGGTACCATCATAACGAAGTAAATTTCTCCGTCATTTTTGGTCTACGCCGGGATTCGAACCCGAGTACGCTTATTCCGCAACAAGCAGCCCTACCAACTGAGCTACGCAGACATGTATTCTGATTCCTATCTGCCTTTATGTCATGTGCGTCCTGCTGGCATGTACGTCACATCTCCCCCGAAAGAGGGCCGGGGGCATGGCCTACGGGTCAGCCGTGACCATGAATCGTTGCAGGCAGACAACCACTGTAGAACGTGCACTTGAGAACTCCCAGTCAATCTGGAATGCAACGTCACACACATTTATTTTTCGAAGCACTGGAGAAGGGATTCTCTTATTTTTCCTATCTCGCGGTGTGGAAATAACATCACACCAATGCGAGATTTTGAACGGTCGGGTCATCCGGGTACCATCATAACGAAGTAAATTTCTCCGTCATTTTTGGTCTACGCCATGATTCGAACCCGAGTACGCTTATTCCGCAACAAGCAGCCCTACCAACTGAGCTACGCAGACATGTATTCTGATTCCTATCTGCCTTTATGTCATGTGCGTCCTGCTGGCATGTACGTCACATCTCCCCCGAAAGAGGGCCGGGGGCATGGCCTACGGGTCAGCCGTGACCATGAATCGTTGCAGGCAGACAACCACTGTAGAACGTGCACTTGAAAACTCCCAGTCAATCTGGTGTGTGGAATGCAACGTCACACACATTTATTTTTCGAAGCACTGGAGAAGGGATTCTCTGATTTTTCCTATCCCGCGGTGTGGAAATAACATCACACCAATGCGAGATTTTGAACGGTCGGGTCATCCGGGTAGTTCGGGCGCCATTATAACGAAGTAAATTTCTCCGTCATTTTTGGTCTACGCCGGGATTCGAACCCGAGTACGCTTATTCCGGAACAAGCTGCTCTACCAACTGAGCTACAGAGACTTGTATTCTGATTCCTATCTGCCTTTATGTCATGTGCGTCCTGCTGGCAGGTACGTCACAACAGCTTAAGAGCAATCGAGAGTTCTTTTGAGAGTTTTTTTTCCATTCGAATGAATTTGACGTAATCGAATGTTTCGAGATATTTTCATAATCGAATGAATCGATTATTTCTACTCGATTATGCCCATCACTACTCCCGGCCCTCGGCTAATCCATTTGGCCACGCCACTTCCGGCCCTTGACCGTCGGCCATCTAGAGAGCCTATTGTTCTTTAACTCTCGTTTCTCCCTTACTGTTGTAGGACTATTTGCATCAACAGGTTCGACATGCCGACCCGAAACCACGTGATCTCCGGGACCTCCGTGCCCTTCTGCAGTCCGAATGGGCACGTATGCCAAACCACCAGGGCCTCATTGCTTCCATGCTGTCTAACCGCTGTCATTCGGGCCAAGAGTGGTTATTCAAATTATTAGGTAGATGGTGACAGGTGCGTATTTAGAGTGGGGGGCAAAGGGGCCTCCCCCCGAAATCTGCTCCATTTTGTATGTTATCTGTCAAAATAAAGTTAAATATTCAAGCAGTGCTTTCCAATATAATTCTTACATCATCATTGTCAACCATTATCAATCCACTGCTGGACGAAGGTCTCCCCAAGTTTCCTCCACAACGGTCTGTCTTGTGCCAGTCTCCTCCATGTCACTCCCGCATACTTTCGAATTTCATCCACCGATCTTCCATGTGGTCTTCTTCTGGGTCTTTTCCTGTCCCTTGGAATCCAATCTAAAATTTCGGCTGTCCATCGATGGTCTGTTCTTCTGGCAGTATGTCCAGCCCATTGCCATTTCAGGGATTTAACTCTGATCATGATGTCTGTCATTTTTCGGATCCACGAGTTCCTCTTCTTATCTCTCCTGGTTACACCAAGCATGCACCTCTCCATGCTGCTTTGAGTTGTCTGCAGCCTTTGTATGTCTCTTTTAGCTAAGATCCACGTCTCTGCACCATACGTAAGCACTGGAAGGATGCATTGATCAAACACTTTTCTTTTAAGACATAATGGCATATTGCTCTTGAAAATTATGCTGTTTCTTCCAAAAGCTCTCCAGGCAAGTTTTGTACGCCGATTAATTTCTTCACCAATGTGACCCTCACTTGATATCTGCTGTCCATGATAAACGTACGTGTCTGTTATCTCCAGCTTTTCTCCATCAATCGATAAATCTTCATTTCTTATAAAATCATTGTACATCACTTTTGTCTTCTGAAAGTTCATTTTTAATCCCACTTCTTTACTCTTGTCAGCAAGTTCCTGGATCATACTCTGTATGTTAAATCAAAATTTGTGTTATGAGAAAAGTTTCGGAATCACGAATATTTAAAATCCAACTGCCACGTACGGATTCAGTGAAAGATAATTGAGCGAAGGAGACAGAGGTCAGAGAAAAAAAAAGGGGGAGGGGAGAAGACAGCTGTAGGTTTTTTTGCGGCGCCAACTACTATATAGTTGACCAGACCAGGGATGGCGTAACGTGTCACCGCTCCTCTCTGCCTAGCCTCCTGCAAAAACGCAGTTGAAAGTTTGGCATCGTGCAATAAAAACTTATTGCCCAACATTTATATTTTGCTTCACATCTTGTCAATTCTTCCTGTAACCACAGCATCAGTGGAAAGAAGATTTTCCAGTCTTCGTCGATTGAAATCTTATTTGAGAAACAGTACATCAGAATCAAGACTGAAAAGGGCTAGCTTTATTATCTATTTATAGAGACATTCAAGCTGAAGAAGTCATTGACAAATTCGGAAAAGTGCCTAGAAGAATAAATCTTAGTTTTTAAGAATTTGGTGAGTCCAATCCATTTCATTATTTCTCAAGGAGAAATTTGTTTCTGTCACTCTTTTTTTTTCTTTTTTTAACATGTACTCATCAGCTTAATTTAGGTATATACACTGACGGAAAAAAATTCCCAACACCACGAAAAAATAGTTGTAGAGGAATGAAATGGCGGCAATACATTTGTATAGGTAACATATTTAATCGATTATGGTTTCAAGATCACAGCTTAATGTAAGCGCGAGAAGAGCCATTGAAATGCTGGTACATTAATAACCGGTGTAACCGCCAGAATGTTGAATGCAAGCACGCAAACGTTCATGCATTGTGTCGTACAGGTGCTGGATGTCAGTTTGTGGGATGGAGTTCCATGCCTGTTGCACTTGGTCGGTCAATACAGGGACGGTTAATGCTGGTTGGGGGGGGTGACGCTGGAGTTCTCGTCCAATGGTGTCCCATACGTGCTCGATAGGAGAAAGATATGGTGATCTAGCAGGCCACGGCAACATGTCGACACTCTGTAGAGCATGTTGGGTTACAACAGCGGCATGCGGGCGAGCGTTATCCTGTTGGAAAACAACCCCTGGAATGCTGTTCATGAATGGCAGCACAACAGGTTGAATCACCAGACCGACGTGCAACTGTGACGTCAGGGTGCGTGGGATAACCACGAGAGTGCTCCTGCTGTCATAGGAAATTAGTCTCCAGACCATAACTCCAGGTGTAGGTCCAGTGTGTCTCGGCCGCAGACAGGTTGGTTGCAAGCGCTCACCTGGCCTCCTTCTAAGCAACACACGGCCATCACTGGCACCCAGGCAAAACTGGCTTTCATCAGAAAACACAGCAGATCTCCACTCCGTCCTCCAATGAGCTGTAGCTTGACACCACTGATGTCGCAAACGGCAGTGGTTTGGAATAAGTGGAATGCACGCTACAGGGCGTCTGGCTCGGAGCTGTCCTTCAAGTAACCGATTTGTAACAGTTCGTTGTGTCACTGTGGTGGCAACTGCAGCTCGAATTGCTGCCGCAGACGCAGTACGATGCGCCACGGCCATACGCCGTACACGGCGATCTTCCCTCTCAGTAGTGCCACGTGGCAGGCCGGAACCCGGTCTTCTTGAGGCAGTACCTTCCCTTGACCACCGCTGCCAACAATCATGCACAGTGGCTACATTCCTGCCAAGTCGTTCTGCAATATTGCGGAAAGAAAATCCACCTTCTCGTAGCCCTATTACACGACCTCGTTCAAACTCCGTGAGCTGTTGATAATGGCTTCTTCGTCTTCTTAAAGGCATTCTTGACTAACATCAACACACTACGTCGAATCTCAACGATAACTAACGCTCACGAACGTTACAGCGCGTATTTACAGCAAACCTGCTTTGCATGTTCCGAGGGGCGCTACTAGCTCCACACTTATGCGCAGAGCGCGAAATTTGCATAGACGTCATCTTACAGATGTACTCTCACCGCCTACTATTTGTCCTTTACCTAACACAACCCCTTCTTGGTGTTGGGATTTTTTTTTTCCGTCAGTGTATTATTGTGATACGACTGTGTGCACAAAAATGTTTGCAGACATTTGGCTACGTCAGCAGCCATGATTTCCCATTCAACAGGTATTGTGAAGACTGCAGCTGAAGGCCTTAATCCGGGGCAGATTTCAATCATTACATTTGATCAGCCACTTTACGCATTGGCAAAACAAATCCAGTGGAACTGGCGAAGATCAGTTCATTGTAATGTTTGGTGGACTGCATATTGAGATGTCAGTTCTTTAGGTTCTTGGAAATCTTTTGGAAGATAGCGGGTTGATTATAAGGTACTTCTTAAGGTTGATATAACGACAGCTGGAGCAGTGGATTAGTACATGAAAGGTTCCATGCGTCTTGTACACAGGGCTGGATAGAACTCTTGTGGGGCCCTGGGCGAAATTTCATTGTGGGCACTAAAAAATAAATATCATATTTTAATAAAGTCGCTTCTGAAAATTATCGTTCGTTAGGAAGACACACGAACACTACCGTAAAGACAAAACGATTATCTCAAAGAAGTATTTGCTTTAAGCTTAAGAAAAAGACCATAATACGGACTAAAAGTTCAGTGAGAGAGAGAGAGGAAGACACACGAACACTACCGTAAAGACAAAACGATTATCTCAAAAAAGTGTTTGCTTTAAGCTTAAGAAAAAGACCATAATACGGATTGAAAGTTCAGAGAGAGAGAGAGAGAGGAAGACACACGAACACTACCGTAAAGACAAAACGATTATCTCAAAGAAGTATTTGCTTTAAGCTTAAGAAAAAGACCATAATACGGACTAAAAGTTCAGTGAGAGAGAGAGAGGAAGACACACGAACACTACCGTAAAGACAAAACGATTATCTCAAAGAAGTGTTTGCTTTAAGCTTAAGAAAAAGACCATAATACGGATTGAAAGTTCAGAGAGAGAGAGAGAGAGAGGAAGACACACGAACACTACCGTAAAGACAAAACGATTATCTCAAAGAAGTATTTGCTTTAAGCTTAAGAAAAAGACCATAATACGGACTGATAGTTCAGAGAGAGAGAGAGAGAGAGAGGAAGACACACGAACAATACCGTAAAGACAAAACGATTATCTCAAAGAAGTATTTGCTTTAAGCTTAAGAAAAAGACCATAATACGGACTGAAAGTTCAGAGAGAGAGAGAGAGAGAGAGAGAGAGAGAGGAAGGCACACGAACACTACCGTAAAGACAAAATGATTATCTCAAAGAAGTATTTGCTTTAAGCTTAAGAAAAAGACCATAATACGGACTGAAAGTTCAGAGAAAGAGAGACAGGAAGACACACGAACACTACCGTAAAGACAAAACGATTATCTCAAAGAAGTATTTTCTTTAAGCTTAAGAAAAAGACCATAATACGGACTGATAGTTCAGAGAGAGAGAGAGAGAGAGGAAGACACACGAACACTACCGTAAAGACAAAACGATTATCTCAAAGAAGTATTTGCTTTAAGCTTAAGAAAAAGACCATAATACGGACTGATAGTTCAGAGAGAGAGAGAGAGAGAGAGAGGAAGACACACGAACAATACCGTAAAGACAAAATGATTATCTCAAAGAAGTATTTGCTTTAAGCTTAAGAAAAAGACCATAATACGGACTGATAGTTCAGAGAGAGAGAGAGAGAGAGGAAGACACACGAACACTACCGTAAAGACAAAACGATTATCTCAAAGAAGTATTTGCTTTAAGCTTAAGAAAAAGACCATAATACGGACTGATAGTTCAGAGAAAGAGTGAGAGAGGAAGACACACGAACACTACCGTAAAGACAAAACGATTATCTCAAAGAAGTATTTGCTTTAAGCTTAACAAAAAGACCATAATACAGACTGAAAGTTCAGAGAGAGAGAGAGAGAGAGAGGAAGACACCGGAACACTACCGTAAAGACAAAACGATTATCTCAAAGAAGTATTTGCTTTAAGCTTAAGAAAAAGACCATAATACGGACTGAAAGTTCAGAGAGAGACAGAGAGAGAGGAGAAGACACACGAACACTACCGTAAAGACAAAACGATTATCTCAAAGAAGTCTTTGCTTTAAGCTTAAGAAAAAGACCATAATACAGACTGAAAGTTCAGAGAGAGAGAGAGAGAGAGAGGAAGACACACGAACACTACCGTAAAGACAAAACGATTATCTCAAAGAAGTATTTGCTTTAAGCTTAAGAAAAAGACCAAAATACGGACTGAAAGTTCAGAGAGAGAGAGGAAGACACACGAACACTACCGTAAAGACAAAATGATTATCTCAAAGAAGTATTTGCTTTAAGCTTAAGAAAAAGACCATAATACGGACTGAAAGTTCAGAGAGAGAGGAAGACACAAGAACACTACCGTAAAGACAAAACGATTATCTCAAAGAAGTATTTGCTTTAAGCTTAAAAAAAGGACCATAATACGGACTGAAAGTTCAGAGAGAGAGAGAGAGAGAGAGAGAGAGAGAGAGAGGAAGACACACGAACACTACCGTAAAGACAAAACGATTGTCTCAAAAAAGTCTTTGCTTTAAGCTTAAGAAAAAGAGCATAATACAGACTGAAAGTTCAGAGAGAGAGGGAGAGAGAGAGAGAGGAAGACACACGAACACTACCGTAAAGACAAAACGATTATCTCAAAGAAGTATTTGCTTTAAGCTTAAGAAAAAGACCATAATACGGACTGAAAGTTCAGAGAGAGAGAGAGGAAGACACACGAACACTACCGTAAAGACAAAATGATTATCTCAAAGAAGTATTTGCTTTAAGCTTAAGAAAAAGACCATAATACGGACTGAAAGTTCAGAGAGAGAGGAAGACACAAGAACACTACCGTGAAGACAAAACGATTATCTCAAAGAAGTATTTGCTTTAAGCTTAAGAAAAAGATCATAATACGGACTGAAAGTTTAGAGAGAGACGAAGACACACGAACACTACCGTAAAGACAAAACGATTATTTCAAAGAAGTTTTTGCTTTAAGCTTAAGAAAAGGACCATAATACGGACTGAAAGTTTAGAGAGAGAGAGAGAGTGAGGAAGACACAAACACTACCGTAAAGACAAAACGATTATCTCAAAGAAGTATTTGCTTTAAGCTTAAGAAAAAGACCATAATACGGACTGAAAGTTCAGAGAGAGAGGAAGACACACGAACACTACCGTAAAGACAAAACGATTATTTCAAAGAAGTATTTGCTTTAAGCTTAAGAAAAAGACCGTAATACGGACTGAAAGTTCAGAGAGAGAGGAAGACACACGAACACTACCGTAAAGACAAAACGATTATCTTAAAGAAGTATTTGCTTTAAGCTTAAGAAAAAGACCATAATACGGACTGAAAGTTCAGAGAGAGAGAGAGAGGAAGACACACGAACACTACCGTAAAGACAAAACGATTATCTCAAAGAAGTATTTGCTTTAAACTTAAGAAAAAGACCATAATACGGACTGAAAGTTCAGAGAGAGAGAGAGAGAGGAAGACACACGAACACTACCGTAAAGACAAAACGATTATCTTAAAGAAGTATTTGCTTTAAGCTTAAGAAAAAGACCATAATACGGACTGAAAGTTCAGAGAGAGAGAGAGAGAGAGAGAGAGAGAGAGAGAGAGAGAGAGAGGAAGACACACGAACACTACCGTAAAGACAAAACGATTATCTCAAAGAAGTATTTGCTGTAAGCTTAAGAAAAAGACCATTATACGGACTGAAAGTTCAGAGAGAGAGAGAGGAAGACACACGAACACTTCCGTAAAGACAAAACGATTATCTCAAAGAAGTATTTGCTTTAAGCTTAAGAATAAGACCATAATACGGACTGAAAGTTCAGAGAGAGAGGAAGACACACGAACACTACCGT
Source organism: Macrothele yani (assembly GCA_039090855.1). Taxonomy (NCBI): domain Eukaryota; kingdom Metazoa; phylum Arthropoda; class Arachnida; order Araneae; family Macrothelidae; genus Macrothele; species Macrothele yani. The sequence continues at coordinate 17,969,286 of CM077034.1, read as the reverse complement.
AAAGACAAACCGATTATCTCAAAGAAGTATTTGCTTTAAGCTTAAGAAAAAGACCATAATACGGACTGAAAGTTCAGAGAGAGAGAGAGAGAGAGGAAGACACACGAACACTACCGTAAAGACAAAACGATTATCTCAAAGAAGTATTTGCTTTAAACTTAAGAAAAAGACCATAATACGGACTGAAAGTTCAGAGAGAGAGAGAGAGAGGAAGACACACGAACACTACCGTAAAGACAAAACGATTATCTCAAAGAAGTATTTGCTTTAAGCTTAAGAAAAAGGCCATAATACGGACTGAAAGTTCAGAGAGAGAGAGAGAAAGACACACGAACACTACCGTAAAGACAAAACGATTATCTCAAAGAAGTATTTGCTTTAAGCTTAAGAAAAAGGCCATAATACGGACTGAAAGTTCAGAGAGAGAGAGAGAAAGACACACGAACACTACCGTAAAGACAAAACGATTATCTCAAAGAAGTATTTGCTTTAAGCTTAAGAAAAAGACCATAATACGGACTGAAAGTTCAGAGAGAGAGAGAGAGAGAGAGAGGAAGACACACCAACACTACCGTAAAGACAAAACGATTATCTCAAAGAAGTATTTGCTTTAAGCTTAAGAAAAAGACCATAATACGGACTGAAAGTTCAGAGAGAGAGAGAGAGAGAGAGAGGAAGACACACCAACACTACCGTAAAGACAAAACGATTATCTCAAAGAAGTATTTGCTTTAAGCTTAAGAATAAGACCATATTACGGACTGAAAGTTCAGAGAGAGAGGAAGACACACGAACACTACCGTAAAGACAAAACGATTATCTCAAAGAAATATTTGCTTTAAGCTTAAGAAAAAGTCCATAATACGGATTGAAAGTTCAGAGAGAGAGGAAGACACACGAACACTACCGTAAAGACAAAACGATTATCTCAAAGAAGTATTTCCTTTAAGCTTAAGAAAAAGACCATAATACGGACTGAAAGTTCAGAGAGAGAGGAAGAGACACGAACACTACCGTAAAGACAAAACGATTATTTCAAAGAAGTATTTGCTTTAAGCTTAAGAAAAAGACCATAATACGGACTGAAAGTTCAGAGAGAGAGAGAGGGAGAGAGAGAGAGAGAGAGAGGAAGACACACGAACACTACCGTAAAGACAAAACGATTATCTCAAAGAAGTATTTGCTTTAAGCTTAAGGAAAAGACCATAATACGGACTAAAAGTTCAGAGAGAGAGAGAGGAAGACACACGAACACTACCGTAAAGACAAACCGATTATCTCAAAGAAGTATTTGCTTTAAGCTTAAGAAAAAGACCATAATACGGACTGAAAGTTCAGAGAGAGAGAGAGAGAGGAAGACACACGAACACTACCATAAAGACAAAACGATTATCTCAAAGAAGTATTTGCTTTAAACTTAAGAAAAAGACCATAATACGGACTGAAAGTTCAGAGAGAGAGAGAGAGAGGAAGACACACGAACACTACCGTAAAGACAAAACGATTATCTCAAAGAAGTATTTGCTTTAAGCTTAAGAAAAAGACCATAATACGGACTGAAAGTTCAGAGAGAGAGAGAGAAAGACACACGAACACTACCGTAAAGACAAAACGATTATCTCAAAGAAGTATTTGCTTTAACATTAAGAAAAAGACCATAATACGGACTGAAAGTTCAGAGAGAGAGAGAGAGAGAGAGAGAGAGAGGAAGACACACCAACACTACCGTAAAGACAAAACGATTATCTCAAAGAAGTATTTGCTTTAAGCTTAAGAATAAGACCATATTACGGACTGAAAGTTCAGAGAGAGAGGAAGACACACGAACACTACCGTAAAGACAAAACGATTATCTCAAAGAAATATTTGCTTTCAGCTTAAGAAAAAGTCCATAATACGGATTGAAAGTTCAGAGAGAGAGGAAGACACACGAACACTACCGTAAAGACAAAACGATTATCTCAAAGAAGTATTTCCTTTAAGCTTAAGAAAAAGACCATAATACGGACTGAAAGTTCAGAGAGAGAGGAAGAGACACGAACACTACCGTAAAGACAAAACGATTATCTCAAAGAAGTATTTGCTTTAAGCTTAAGGAAAAGACCATAATACGGACTAAAAGTTCAGAGAGAGAGAGAGGAAGACACACGAACACTACCGTAAAGACAAACCGATTATCTCAAAGAAGTATTTGCTTTAAGCTTAAGAAAAAGACCATAATACGGACTGAAAGTTCAGAGAGAGAGAGAGAGAGGAAGACACACGAACACTACCGTAAAGACAAAACGATTATCTCAAAGAAGTATTTGCTTTAAACTTAAGAAAAAGACCATAATACGGACTGAAAGTTCAGAGAGAGAGAGAGAGAGGAAGACACACGAACACTACCGTAAAGACAAAACGATTATCTCAAAGAAGTATTTGCTTTAAACTTAAGAAAAAGACCATAATACGGACTGAAAGTTCAGAGAGAGAGAGAGAGAGAGGAAGACACACGAACACTACCGTAAAGACAAAACGATTATCTCAAAGAAGTATTTGCTTTAAGCTTAAGAAAAAGGCCATAATACGGACTGAAAGTTCAGAGAGAGAGAGAGAAAGACACACGAACACTACCGTAAAGACAAAACGATTATCTCAAAAAGGTATTTGCTTTAAGCTTAAGAAAAAGACCATTATACAGACTGAAAGTTCAGAGAGAGAGAGAGAGAGAGAGGAAGACACACGAACACTACCGTAAAGACAAAACGATTATCTCAAAGAAGTCTTTGCTTTAAGCTTAAGAAAAAGACCATAATACAGACTGAAAGTTCAGAGAGAGAGGGAGAGAGAGAGAGAGGAAGACACACGAACACTACCGTAAAGACAAAACGATTACCTCAAAGAAGTATTTGCTTTAAGCTTAAGAAAAAGACCATAATACGGACTGAAAGTTCAGAGAGAGGGAGAGGAAGACACACGAACACTACCGTAAAGACAAAATGATTATCTCAAAGAAGTATTTGCTTTAAGCTTAAGAAAAAGACCATAATACGGACTGAAAGTTCAGAGAGAGAGGAAGACACAAGAACACTACCGTGAAGACAAAACGATTATCTCAAAGAAGTATTTGCTTTAAGCTTAAGAAAAAAAACCATAATACGGACTGAACGTTTAGAGAGAGAGGAAGACACACGAACACTACCGTAAAGACAAAACGATTATTTCAAAGAAGTATTTGCTTTAAGCTTAAGAAAAGGACCATAATACGGACTGAAAGTTCAGAGAGAGAGAGAGAGAGAGGAAGACACAAACACTACCGTAAAGTCAAAATGATTATCTCAAAGAAGTATTTGCTTTAAGCTTAAGAAAAAGACCATAATACGGACTGAAAGTTCAGAGAGGGAGGAAGACACACGAACACTACCGTAAAGACAAAACGATTATCTCAAGGAAGTATTTGCTTTAAGCTTAAGAAAAAGACCATAATACGGACTGAAAGTTCAGAGAGAGAGGAAGACACACGAACACTACCGTAAAGACAAAACGATTATCTCAAAGAAGTCTTCGCTTTAAGCTTAAGAAAAAGACCATAATACAGACTGAAAGTTCAGAGAGAGAGAGAGAGAGAGAGGAAGACACACGAACACTACCGTAAAGACAAAACGATTATCTCAAAGAAGTATTTGCTTTAAGCTTAAGAAAAAGACCATAATACGGACTGAAAGTTCAGAGAGAGAGAGAGAGAGGAAGACACACGAACACTACCGTAAAGACAAAACGATTATCTCAAAGAAGTATTTGCTTTAAACTTAAGAAAAAGACCATAATACGGACTGAAAGTTCAGAGAGAGAGAGAGAGAGGAAGACACACGAACACTACCGTAAAGACAAAACGATTATCTCAAAGAAGTATTTGCTTTAAACTTAAGAAAAAGACCATAATACGGACTGAAAGTTCAGAGAGAGAGAGAGAGAGAGGAAGACACACGAACACTACCGTAAAGACAAAACGATTATCTCAAAGAAGTATTTGCTTTAAGCTTAAGAAAAAGGCCATAATACGGACTGAAAGTTCAGAGAGAGAGAGAGAAAGACACACGAACACTACCGTAAAGACAAAACGATTATCTCAAAAAGGTATTTGCTTTAAGCTTAAGAAAAAGACCATTATACAGACTGAAAGTTCAGAGAGAGAGAGAGAGAGAGAGGAAGACACACGAACACTACCGTAAAGACAAAACGATTATCTCAAAGAAGTATTTGCTTTAAGCTTAAGAAAAAGACCATAATACGGACTGAAAGTTCAGAGAGAGAGAGAGAGAGGAAGACACACGAACACTACCGTAAAGACAAAATGATTATCTCAAAGAAGTATTTGCTTTAAGTTAAAGAAAAAGACCATAATACGGACTGAAATTTCAGAGAGAGAGGAAGACACAAGAACACTACCGTAAAGACAAAACGATTATCTCAAAGAAGTATTTGTTTTAAGCTTAAGAAAAGGACCATAATACGGACTGAAAGTTCAGAGAGAGAGAGAGAGAGAGAGAGAGAGAGGAAGACACACGAACACTACCGTAAAGACAAAACGATTATCTCAAAGAAGTCTTTGCTTTAAGCTTAAGAAAAAGACCATAATACAGACTGAAAGTTCAGAGAGAGAGGGAGAGAGAGAGAGAGGAAGACACACGAACACTACCGTAAAGACAAAACGATTACCTCAAAGAAGTATTTGCTTTAAGCTTAAGAAAAAGACCATAATACGGACTGAAAGTTCAGAGAGAGAGGAGAGGAAGACACACGAACACTACCGTAAAGACAAAATGATTATCTCAAAGAAGTATTTGCTTTAAGCTTAAGAAAAAGACCATAATACGGACTGAAAGTTCAGAGAGAGAGGAAGACACAAGAACACTACCGTGAAGACAAAACGATTATCTCAAAGAAGTATTTGCTTTAAGCTTAAGAAAAAAACCATAATACGGACTGAACGTTTAGAGAGAGAGGAAGACACACGAACACTACCGTAAAGACAAAACGATTATTTCAAAGAAGTATTTGCTTTAAGCTTAAGAAAAGGACCATAATACGGACTGAAAGTTCAGAGAGAGAGAGAGAGAGGAAGACACAAACACTACCGTAAAGTCAAAATGATTATCTCAAAGAAGTATTTGCTTTAAGCTTAAGAAAAAGACCATAATACGGACTGAAAGTTCAGAGAGAGAGGAAGACACACGAACACTACCGTAAAGACAAAACGATTATCTCAAAGGAAGTATTTGCTTTAAGCTTAAGAAAAAGACCATAATACGGACTGAAAGTTCAGAGAGAGAGGAAGACACACGAACACTACCGTAAAGACAAAACGATTATCTCAAAGAAGTCTTCGCTTTAAGCTTAAGAAAAAGACCATAATACGGACTGAAAGTTCAGAGAGAGAGAGAGAGAGAGAGGAAGACACACGAACACTACCGTAAAGACAAAACGATTATCTCAAAGAAGTATTTGCTTTAAGCTTAAGAAAAAGACCATAATACGGACTGAAAGTTCAGAGAGAGAGAGAGAGAGAGAGGAAGACACACGAACACTACCGTAAAGACAAAACGATTATCTCAAAGAAGTATTTGCTTTAAGCTTAAGAAAAAGACCATAATACAGACTGAAAGTTCAGAGAGAGAGAGAGAGAGAGAGAGAGGAAGACACACGAACACTACCGTAAAGACAAAACGATTATCTCAAAGAAGTATTTGCTTTAAGCTTAAGAAAAAGACCATAATACGGACTGAAAGTTCAGAGAGAGAGAGAGAGAGGAAGACACACGAACACTACCGTAAAGACAAAATGATTATCTCAAAGAAGTATTTGCTTTAAGTTAAAGAAAAAGACCATAATACGGACTGAAATTTCAGAGAGAGAGGAAGACACAAGAACACTACCGTAAAGACAAAACGATTATCTCAAAGAAGTATTTGTTTTAAGCTTAAGAAAAGGACCATAATACGGACTGAAAGTTCAGAGAGAGAGAGAGAGAGAGAGAGAGAGGAAGACACACGAACACTACCGTAAAGACAAAACGATTATCTCAAAGAAGTCTTTGCTTTAAGCTTAAGAAAAAGACCATAATACAGACTGAAAGTTCAGAGAGAGAGGAGAGAGAGAGAGAGGAAGACACACGAACACTACCGTAAAGACAAAACGATTACCTCAAAGAAGTATTTGCTTTAAGCTTAAGAAAAAGACCATAATACGGACTGAAAGTTCAGAGAGAGGGAGAGGAAGACACACGAACACTACCGTAAAGACAAAATGATTATCTCAAAGAAGTATTTGCTTTAAGCTTAAGAAAAAGACCATAATACGGACTGAAAGTTCAGAGAGAGAGGAAGACACAAGAACACTACCGTGAAGACAAAACGATTATCTCAAAGAAGTATTTGCTTTAAGCTTAAGAAAAAAAACCATAATACGGACTGAACGTTTAGAGAGAGAGGAAGACACACGAACACTACCGTAAAGACAAAACGATTATTTCAAAGAAGTATTTGCTTTAAGCTTAAGAAAAGGACCATAATACGGACTGAAAGTTCAGAGAGAGAGAGAGAGAGGAAGACACAAACACTACCGTAAAGTCAAAATGATTATCTCAAAGAAGTATTTGCTTTAAGCTTAAGAAAAAGACCATAATACGGACTGAAAGTTCAGAGAGGGAGGAAGACACACGAACACTACCGTAAAGACAAAACGATTATCTCAAGGAAGTATTTGCTTTAAGCTTAAGAAAAAGACCATAATACGGACTGAAAGTTCAGAGAGAGAGGAAGACACACGAACACTACCGTAAAGACAAAACGATTATCTCAAAGAAGTCTTCGCTTTAAGCTTAAGAAAAAGACCATAATACAGACTGAAAGTTCAGAGAGAGAGAGAGAGAGAGGAAGACACACGAACACTACCGTAAAGACAAAACGATTATCTCAAAGAAGTATTTGCTTTAAGCTTAAGAAAAAGACCATAATACGGACTGAAAGTTCAGAGAGAGAGAGAGAGAGAGGAAGACACACGAACACTACCGTAAAGACAAAACGATTATCTCAAAGAAGTATTTGCTTTAAGCTTAGGAAAAAGACCATAATACAGACTGAAAGTTCAGAGAGAGAGGGAGAGAGAGAGAG
>CM077034.1:17059302-17252032 GCA_039090855.1 Macrothele yani | reverse complement strand
CACATATGATCTGATCTGATCTACTAGAGTATTGAATGGGCTGTTAAGCCTTCTGATCCCCGGTAGTAAATAAGGGAGTCTTCTACCTCGCTTCCGTGTCACTTTCCTATCGGGCACTCTAGCGTCTTCTACCCTCGCTTCCGTGTCACTTTCCTATCGGGCACCGAGCTTCAAATCTAGCCTTATTTCTAAGGGTTGTTAAAGACCTGGGGTCAGACACCTCCCTTCCTAAAATCCTCCAAATCTCCCAGCTTCCTATTTCGGTAGTAAATAGGGCGTCTTCTAGGGTCACTTTCCTTGTTTAAGACTAAGGGTTGTTTAAGATCTGGGGTCAGACACTCCCTTCCTAAAATCCTCTACATATGATCTGATCTGATCTACTAGAGCATTAAATGGGCACGTTAAGCCTTCTGACCCGCGGTAGTAAATAAGGGCGTCTTCTACCTCGCTTCCGTGTCACTTTCCTATCGGGCACTCTAGTCCAAATCTCCTAGCTTCCTATTTCTAAGGGTTGTTTAAGACCTGGGGTCAGACACTCCTTCCTAAAATCCTCTACATATGATCTGATCTGATCTACTAGAGCATTGAATGGGCACGTTAAGCCTTCTGACCCCCGGTAGTAAATGAGGGCGTCTTCTACCTCGCTTCCGCAAGTCACTTTTCTATCGGGCATTCTAGCCCGAATCAACTAGCTTCCTATTTCTAAGGGTTGTATAAGACCTGGGGTCAGACACTCCCTTCCTAAAATCCTCTACATATGATCTGATCTTATCTACTAGAGCATTGAATGGGCACGTTAAGCCTTCTGACCCCCGGTGACAGTAAATAAGGGCGTCTTCTACCTCGCTTCCGTGTCACTTTCCTATCGGGCATTCTAGCCCGAATCTCCTAGCTTCCTATTTCCTCTAAGGGTTCTATAAGACCTAGGGTCAGACACTCCCTTCCTAAAATCCTCTACATATGATCACATCTGATCTACTAGAGCATTGAATGGGCACGTTAAGCCTTCTGACCCCCGGTAGTAAATAAGGGCGTCTTCTACCTCGCTTACGTGTCACTTTCCTATCGTGAACTCTAGCCCAAATCTCCTAGCTTCCTACTTCTAAGGGTTCTATAAGACCTAGGGTCAGACACTCCCTTCCTAAAATCCTCTACATATGATCTGATCTGATCTACTAGAGCATTGAATGGGCACGTTAAGCCTTCTGACCCCCGGTAGTAAATAAGGGCGTCTTCTACCTCGCTTACGTGTCACTTTCCTATCGGGCACTCTAGCCCATATCTCCTAGCTTCCTATTTCTAAGGGTTGTTTAAGACCTGGGGTCAAACACTCCCTTCCTAAAATCCTCTACATATGATCTGATCTGATCTACTAGAGCATTGAATGGGCACGTTAAGCCTTCTGACCCCCGGTAGTAAATAAGGGCGTCTTCTACCTCGCTTACGTGTCACTTTCCTATCGGGCACTCTAGCCAAATCTCCTAGCTTCCTATTTCTAAGGGTTGTTTAAGACCTGGGGTCAGACACTCCCTTCCTAAAATCCTCTACATATGATCTGATCTGATCTACTAGAGCATTGAATGGGCACGTTAAGCCTTCTGACCCCCGGTAGTAAATAAGGAGTCTTCTACCTCGCTTCCGTGTCACTTTCCTATCGGGCACTCTAGCCCAAATCTCCTAGCTTCCTATTTCTAAGGGTTGCTTTAAGACCTAGGGTCAGACACTCCCTTCCTAAAATCCTCTACATATGATCTGATCTGATCTACTAGAGCATTGAATGGGCACGTTAAGCCTTCTGACCCCCGGTAGTAAATAAGGGCGTCTTCTACCTCGCTTCCGTGTCACTTTCCTATCGGGCACTAGCCCAAATCTCCTAGCTTCCTATTTCTAAGGGTTCTATAAGACCTGGGGTCAGACACTCCCTTCCTAAAATCCTCTACATATGATCTGATCTACTAGAGCATTGAATGGGCACGTTAAGCCTTCTGACCCCCGGTAGTAAATAAGGGCGTCTTCTACCTCGCTTACCGTGTCACTTTCCTATCGGGCATTCTAGCCCAAATCTCCTAGCTTCCTATTTCTAAGGGTTCTATAAGACCTGGGGTCAGACACTCCCTTCCTAAAATCCTCTATATATGATCTGATCTACTAGAGCATTGAATGGGCACGTTAAGCCTTCTGACCCCCGGTAGTAAATAAGGGCGTCTTCTACCTCGCTTCCGTGTCACTTTCCTATCGGGCACTCTAGCCCAAATCTCCTAGCTTCCTATTTCTAAGGGTTGTTTAAGACCTGGGGTCAGACACTCCCTTCCTAAAATCCTCTACATATGATCTGATCTGATCTACTAGAGCATTGAATGGGCACGTTAAGCCTTCTGACCCCCGGTAGTAAATAAGGGCGTCTTCTACCTCGCTTCCGTGTCACTTTCCTATCGGGCACTCTAGCCCAAATCTCCTAGCTTCCTATTTCTAAGGGTTGTTTAAGACCTGGGGTCAGACACTCCCTTCCTAAAATCCTCTACATATGATCTGATCTGATCTACTAGAGCATTGAATGGGCACGTTAAGCCTTCTGACCCCGGTAGTAAATAAGGGCGTCTTCTACCTCGCTTCCGTGTCACTTTCCTATCGGGCACTCTAGCCCAAATCTCCTAGCTTCCTATTTCTAAGGGTTGTTTAAGACCTGGGGTCAGACACTCCCTTCCTAAAATCCTCTACATATGATCTGATCTGATCTACTAGAGCATTGAATGGGCACGTTAAGCCTTCTGACCCCGGTAGTAAATAAGGGCGTCTTCTACCTCGCTTCCGTGTCACTTTCCTATCGGGCACTCTAGCCCAAATCTCCTAGCTTCCTATTTCTAAGGGTTGTTTAAGACCTGGGGTCAGACACTCCCTTCCTAAAATCCTCTACATATGATCTGATCTGATCTACTAGAGCATTGAATGGGCACGTTAAGCCTTCTGACCCCGGTAGTAAATAAGGGCGTCTTCTACCTCGCTTCCGTGTCACTTTCCTATCGGGCACTCTAGCCCAAATCTCCTAGCTTCCTATTTCTAAGGGTTGTTTAAGACCTGGGGTCAGACACTCCTTCCTAAAATCCTCTACATATGATCTGATCTGATCTACTAGAGCATTGAATGGGCACGTTAAGCCTTCTGACCCCCGGTAGTAAATAAGGGCGTCTTCTACCTCGCTTCCGTGTCACTTTCCTATCGGGCACTCTAGCCCAAATCTCCTAGCTTCCTATTTCTAAGGGTTGTTTAAGACCTGGGGTCAGACACTCCCTTCCTAAAATCCTCTACATATGATCTGATCTGATCTACTAGAGCATTGAATGGGCACGTTAAGCCTTCTGACCCCCGGTAGTAAATAAGGGCGTCTTCTACCTCGCTTCCGTGTCACTTTCCTATCGGGCACTCTAGCCCAAATCTCCTAGCTTCCTATTTCTAAGGGTTGTTTAAGACCTGGGGTCAGACACTCCCTTCCTAAAATCCTCTACATATGATCTGATCTGATCTACTAGAGCATTGAATGGGCACGTTAAGCCTTCTGACCCCCGGTAGTAAATAAGGGCGTCTTCTACCTCGCTTCCGTGTCACTTTCCTATCGGGCACTCTAGCCCAAATCTCCTAGCTTCCTATTTCTAAGGGTTGTTTAAGACCTGGGGTCAGACACTCCCTTCCTAAAATCCTCTACATATGATCTGATCTGATCTACTAGAGCATTGAATGGGCACGTTAAGCCTTCTGACCCCCGGTAGTAAATAAGGGCGTCTTCTACCTCGCTTCCGTGTCACTTTCCTATCGGGCACTCTAGCCCAAATCTCCTAGCTTCCTATTTCTAAGGGTTGTTTAAGACCTGGGGTCAGACACTCCCTTCCTAAAATCCTCTACATATGATCTGATCTGATCTACTAGAGCATTGAATGGGCACGTTAAGCCTTCTGACCCCCGGTAGTAAATAAGGGCGTCTTCTACCTCGCTTCCGTGTCACTTTCCTATCGGGCACTCTAGCCCAAATCTCCTAGCTTCCTATTTCTAAGGGTTGTTTAAGACCTGGGGTCAGACACTCCCTTCCTAAAATCCTCTACATATGATCTGATCTGATCTACTAGAGCATTGAATGGGCACGTTAAGCCTTCTGACCCCCGGTAGTAAATAAGGGCGTCTTCTACCTCGCTTCCGTGTCACTTTCCTATCGGGCACTCTAGCCCAAATCTCCTAGCTTCCTATTTCTAAGGGTTGTTTAAGACCTGGGGTCAGACACTCCCTTCCTAAAATCCTCTACATATGATCTGATCTGATCTACTAGAGCATTGAATGGGCACGTTAAGCCTTCTGACCCCCGGTAGTAAATAAGGGCGTCTTCTACCTCGCTTCCGTGTCACTTTCCTATCGGGCACTCTAGCCCAAATCTCCTAGCTTCCTATTTCTAAGGGTTGTTTAAGACCTGGGGTCAGACACTCCCTTCCTAAAATCCTCTACATATGATCTGATCTGATCTACTAGAGCATTGAATGGGCACGTTAAGCCTTCTGACCCCCGGTAGTAAATAAGGGCGTCTTCTACCTCGCTTCCGTGTCACTTTCCTATCGGGCACTCTAGCCCAAATCTCCTAGCTTCCTATTTCTAAGGGTTGTTTAAGACCTGGGGTCAGACACTCCCTTCCTAAAATCCTCTACATATGATCTGATCTACTAGAGCATTGAATGGGCACGTTAAGCCTTCTGACCCCCGGTAGTAAATAAGGGCGTCTTCTACCTCGCTTCCGTGTCACTTTCCTATCGGGCACTCTAGCCCAAATCTCCTAGCTTCCTATTTCTAAGGGTTGTTTAAGACCTGGGGTCAGACACTCCCTTCCTAAAATCCTCTACATATGATCTGATCTGATCTACTAGAGCATTGAATGGGCACGTTAAGCCTTCTGACCCCCGGTAGTAAATAAGGGCGTCTTCTACCTCGCTTCCGTGTCACTTTCCTATCGGGCACTCTAGCCCAAATCTCCTAGCTTCCTATTTCTAAGGGTTGTTTAAGACCTGGGGTCAGACACTCCCTTCCTAAAATCCTCTACATATGATCTGATCTGATCTACTAGAGCATTGAATGGGCACGTTAAGCCTTCTGACCCCCGGTAGTAAATAAGGGCGTCTTCTACCTCGCTTCCGTGTCACTTTCCTATCGGGCACTCTAGCCCAAATCTCCTAGCTTCCTATTTCTAAGGGTTGTTTAAGACCTGGGGTCAGACACTCCCTTCCTAAAATCCTCTACATATGATCTGATCTGATCTACTAGAGCATTGAATGGGCACGTTAAGCCTTCTGACCCCCGGTAGTAAATAAGGGCGTCTTCTACCTCGCTTCCGTGTCACTTTCCTATCGGGCACTCTAGCCCAAATCTCCTAGCTTCCTATTTCTAAGGGTTGTTTAAGACCTGGGGTCAGACACTCCCTTCCTAAAATCCTCTACATATGATCTGATCTGATCTACTAGAGCATTGAATGGGCACGTTAAGCCTTCTGACCCCCGGTAGTAAATAAGGGCGTCTTCTACCTCGCTTCCGTGTCACTTTCCTATCGGGCACTCTAGCCCAAATCTCCTAGCTTCCTACTTCTAAGTGTTCTATAAGACCTGGGGTCAGACACTCCCTTCCTAAAATCCTCTACATATGATCTGATCTGATCTACTAGAGCATTGAATGGGCACGTTAAGCCTTCTGACCCCGGTAGTAAATAAGGGCGTCTTCTACCTCGCTTCCGTGTCACTTTCCTATCGGGCACTCTAGCCCAAATCTCCTAGCTTCCTATTTCTAAGGGTTGTTTAAGACCTGGGGTCAGACACTCCCTTCCTAAAATCCTCTACATATGATCTGATCTGATCTACTAGAGCATTGAATGGGCACGTTAAGCCTTCTGACCCCCGGTAGTAAATAAGGGCGTCTTCTACCTCGCTTCCGTGTCACTTTCCTATCGGGCACTCTAGCCCAAATCTCCTAGCTTCCTATTTCTAAGGGTTGTTTAAGACCTGGGGTCAGACACTCCCTTCCTAAAATCCTCTACATATGATCTGATCTGATCTACTAGAGCATTGAATGGGCACGTTAAGCCTTCTGACCCCCGGTAGTAAATAAGGGCGTCTTCTACCTCGCTTCCGTGTCACTTTCCTATCGGGCACTCTAGCCCAAATCTCCTAGCTTCCTATTTCTAAGGGTTGTTTAAGACCTGGGGTCAGACACTCCCTTCCTAAAATCCTCTACATATGATCTGATCTGATCTACTAGAGCATTGAATGGGCACGTTAAGCCTTCTGACCCCCGGTAGTAAATAAGGGCGTCTTCTACCTCGCTTCCGTGTCACTTTCCTATCGGGCACTCTAGCCCAAATCTCCTAGCTTCCTATTTCTAAGGGTTGTTTAAGACCTGGGGTCAGACACTCCCTTCCTAAAATCCTCTACATATGATCTGATCTGATCTACTAGAGCATTGAATGGGCACGTTAAGCCTTCTGACCCCCGGTAGTAAATAAGGGCGTCTTCTACCTCGCTTCCGTGTCACTTTCCTATCGGGCACTCTAGCCCAAATCTCCTAGCTTCCTATTTCTAAGGGTTGTTTAAGACCTGGGGTCAGACACTCCCTTCCTAAAATCCTCTACATATGATCTGATCTGATCTACTAGAGCATTGAATGGGCACGTTAAGCCTTCTGACCCCCGGTAGTAAATAAGGGCGTCTTCTACCTCGCTTCCGTGTCACTTTCCTATCGGGCACTCTAGCCCAAATCTCCTAGCTTCCTATTTCTAAGGGTTGTTTAAGACCTGGGGTCAGACACTCCCTTCCTAAAATCCTCTACATATGATCTGATCTGATCTACTAGAGCATTGAATGGGCACGTTAAGCCTTCTGACCCCCGGTAGTAAATAAGGGCGTCTTCTACCTCGCTTCCGTGTCACTTTCCTATCGGGCACTCTAGCCCAAATCTCCTAGCTTCCTATTTCTAAGGGTTGTTTAAGACCTGGGGTCAGACACTCCCTTCCTAAAATCCTCTACATATGATCTGATCTGATCTACTAGAGCATTGAATGGGCACGTTAAGCCTTCTGACCCCGGTAGTAAATAAGGGCGTCTTCTACCTCGCTTCCGTGTCACTTTCCTATCGGGCACTCTAGCCCAAATCTCCTAGCTTCCTATTTCTAAGGGTTGTTTAAGACCTGGGGTCAGACACTCCCTTCCTAAAATCCTCTACATATGATCTGATCTGATCTACTAGAGCATTGAATGGGCACGTTAAGCCTTCTGACCCCCGGTAGTAAATAAGGGCGTCTTCTACCTCGCTTCCGTGTCACTTTCCTATCGGGCACTCTAGCCCAAATCTCCTAGCTTCCTATTTCTAAGGGTTGTTTAAGACCTGGGGTCAGACACTCCCTTCCTAAAATCCTCTACATATGATCTGATCTGATCTACTAGAGCATTGAATGGGCACGTTAAGCCTTCTGACCCCCGGTAGTAAATAAGGGCGTCTTCTACCTCGCTTCCGTGTCACTTTCCTATCGGGCACTCTAGCCCAAATCTCCTAGCTTCCTATTTCTAAGGGTTGTTTAAGACCTGGGGTCAGACACTCCCTTCCTAAAATCCTCTACATATGATCTGATCTGATCTACTAGAGCATTGAATGGGCACGTTAAGCCTTCTGACCCCCGGTAGTAAATAAGGGCGTCTTCTACCTCGCTTCCGTGTCACTTTCCTATCGGGCACTCTAGCCCAAATCTCCTAGCTTCCTATTTCTAAGGGTTGTTTAAGACCTGGGGTCAGACACTCCCTTCCTAAAATCCTCTACATATGATCTGATCTGATCTACTAGAGCATTGAATGGGCACGTTAAGCCTTCTGACCCCCGGTAGTAAATAAGGGCGTCTTCTACCTCGCTTCCGTGTCACTTTCCTATCGGGCACTCTAGCCCAAATCTCCTAGCTTCCTATTTCTAAGGGTTGTTTAAGACCTGGGGTCAGACACTCCCTTCCTAAAATCCTCTACATATGATCTGATCTGATCTAGAGCATTGAATGGGCACGTTAAGCCTTCTGACCCCCGGTAGTAAATAAGGGCGTCTTCTACCTCGCTTCCGTGTCACTTTCCTATCGGGCACTCTAGCCCAAATCTCCTAGCTTCCTATTTCTAAGGGTTGTTTAAGACCTGGGGTCAGACACTCCCTTCCTAAAATCCTCTACATATGATCTGATCTGATCTACTAGAGCATTGAATGGGCACGTTAAGCCTTCTGACCCCCGGTAGTAAATAAGGGCGTCTTCTACCTCGCTTCCGTGTCACTTTCCTATCGGGCACTCTAGCCCAAATCTCCTAGCTTCCTATTTCTAAGGGTTGTTTAAGACCTGGGGTCAGACACTCCCTTCCTAAAATCCTCTACATATGATCTGATCTGATCTACTAGAGCATTGAATGGGCACGTTAAGCCTTCTGACCCCCGGTAGTAAATAAGGGCGTCTTCTACCTCGCTTCCGTGTCACTTTCCTATCGGGCACTCTAGCCCAAATCTCCTAGCTTCCTATTTCTAAGGGTTGTTTAAGACCTGGGGTCAGACACTCCCTTCCTAAAATCCTCTACATATGATCTGATCTACTAGAGCATTGAATGGGCACGTTAAGCCTTCTGACCCCCGGTAGTAAATAAGGGCGTCTTCTACCTCGCTTCCGTGTCACTTTCCTATCGGGCACTCTAGCCCAAATCTCCTAGCTTCCTATTTCTAAGGGTTGTTTAAGACCTGGGGTCAGACACTCCCTTCCTAAAATCCTCTACATATGATCTGATCTGATCTACTAGAGCATTGAATGGGCACGTTAAGCCTTCTGACCCCCGGTAGTAAATAAGGGCGTCTTCTACCTCGCTTCCGTGTCACTTTCCTATCGGGCACTCTAGCCCAAATCTCCTAGCTTCCTATTTCTAAGGGTTGTTTAAGACCTGGGGTCAGACACTCCCTTCCTAAAATCCTCTACATATGATCTGATCTGATCTACTAGAGCATTGAATGGGCACGTTAAGCCTTCTGACCCCCGGTAGTAAATAAGGGCGTCTTCTACCTCGCTTCCGTGTCACTTTCCTATCGGGCACTCTAGCCCAAATCTCCTAGCTTCCTATTTCTAAGGGTTGTTTAAGACCTGGGGTTCAGACTCTCCCTAAAACCCTCTACATATGATCTGATCTGATCTACTAGAGCATTGAATGGGCACGTTAAGCCTTCTGACCCCCGGTAGTAAATAAGGGCGTCTTCTACCTCGCTTCCGTGTCACTTTCCTATCGGGCACTCTAGCCCAAATCTCCTAGCTTCCTATTTCTAAGGGTTGTTTAAGACCTGGGGTCAGACACTCCCTTCCTAAAATCCTCTACATATGATCTGATCTGATCTACTAGAGCATTGAATGGGCACGTTAAGCCTTCTGACCCCCGGTAGTAAATAAGGGCGTCTTCTACCTCGCTTCCGTGTCACTTTCCTATCGGGCACTCTAGCCCAAATCTCCTAGCTTCCTATTTCTAAGGGTTGTTTAAGACCTGGGGTCAGACACTCCCTTCCTAAAATCCTCTACATATGATCTGATCTGATCTACTAGAGCATTGAATGGGCACGTTAAGCCTTCTGACCCCCGGTAGTAAATAAGGGCGTCTTCTACCTCGCTTCCGTGTCACTTTCCTATCGGGCACTCTAGCCCAAATCTCCTAGCTTCCTATTTCTAAGGGTTGTTTAAGACCTGGGGTCAGACACTCCCTTCCTAAAATCCTCTACATATGATCTGATCTGATCTACTAGAGCATTGAATGGGCACGTTAAGCCTTCTGACCCCCGGTAGTAAATAAGGGCGTCTTCTACCTCGCTTCCGTGTCACTTTCCTATCGGGCACTCTAGCCCAAATCTCCTAGCTTCCTATTTCTAAGGGTTGTTTAAGACCTGGGGTCAGACACTCCCTTCCTAAAATCCTCTACATATGATCTGATCTGATCTACTAGAGCATTGAATGGGCACGTTAAGCCTTCTGACCCCCGGTAGTAAATAAGGGCGTCTTCTACCTCGCTTCCGTGTCACTTTCCTATCGGGCACTCTAGCCCAAATCTCCTAGCTTCCTATTTCTAAGGGTTGTTTAAGACCTGGGGTCAGACACTCCCTTCCTAAAATCCTCTACATATGATCTGATCTGATCTACTAGAGCATTGAATGGGCACGTTAAGCCTTCTGACCCCGGTAGTAAATAAGGGCGTCTTCTACCTCGCTTCCGTGTCACTTTCCTATCGGGCACTCTAGCCCAAATCTCCTAGCTTCCTATTTCTAAGGGTTGTTTAAGACCTGGGGTCAGACACTCCCTTCCTAAAATCCTCTACATATGATCTGATCTGATCTACTAGAGCATTGAATGGGCACGTTAAGCCTTCTGACCCCCGGTAGTAAATAAGGGCGTCTTCTACCTCGCTTCCGTGTCACTTTCCTATCGGGCACTCTAGCCCAAATCTCCTAGCTTCCTATTTCTAAGGGTTGTTTAAGACCTGGGGTCAGACACTCCCTTCCTAAAATCCTCTACATATGATCTGATCTGATCTACTAGAGCATTGAATGGGCACGTTAAGCCTTCTGACCCCCGGTAGTAAATAAGGGCGTCTTCTACCTCGCTTCCGTGTCACTTTCCTATCGGGCACTCTAGCCCAAATCTCCTAGCTTCCTATTTCTAAGGGTTGTTTAAGACCTGGGGTCAGACACTCCCTTCCTAAAATCCTCTACATATGATCTGATCTGATCTACTAGAGCATTGAATGGGCACGTTAAGCCTTCTGACCCCCGGTAGTAAATAAGGGCGTCTTCTACCTCGCTTCCGTGTCACTTTCCTATCGGGCACTCTAGCCCAAATCTCCTAGCTTCCTATTTCTAAGGGTTGTTTAAGACCTGGGGTCAGACACTCCCTTCCTAAAATCCTCTACATATGATCTGATCTGATCTACTAGAGCATTGAATGGGCACGTTAAGCCTTCTGACCCCCGGTAGTAAATAAGGGCGTCTTCTACCTCGCTTCCGTGTCACTTTCCTATCGGGCACTCTAGCCCAAATCTCCTAGCTTCCTATTTCTAAGGGTTGTTTAAGACCTGGGGTCAGACACTCCCTTCCTAAAATCCTCTACATATGATCTGATCTGATCTACTAGAGCATTGAATGGGCACGTTAAGCCTTCTGACCCCCGGTAGTAAATAAGGGCGTCTTCTACCTCGCTTCCGTGTCACTTTCCTATCGGGCACTCTAGCCCAAATCTCCTAGCTTCCTATTTCTAAGGGTTGTTTAAGACCTGGGGTCAGACACTCCCTTCCTAAAATCCTCTACATATGATCTGATCTGATCTACTAGAGCATTGAATGGGCACGTTAAGCCTTCTGACCCCCGGTAGTAAATAAGGGCGTCTTCTACCTCGCTTCCGTGTCACTTTCCTATCGGGCACTCTAGCCCAAATCTCCTAGCTTCCTATTTCTAAGGGTTGTTTAAGACCTGGGGTCAGACACTCCCTTCCTAAAATCCTCTACATATGATCTGATCTGATCTACTAGAGCATTGAATGGGCACGTTAAGCCTTCTGACCCCCGGTAGTAAATAAGGGCGTCTTCTACCTCGCTTCCGTGTCACTTTCCTATCGGGCACTCTAGCCCAAATCTCCTAGCTTCCTATTTCTAAGGGTTGTTTAAGACCTGGGGTCAGACACTCCCTTCCTAAAATCCTCTACATATGATCTGATCTGATCTACTAGAGCATTGAATGGGCACGTTAAGCCTTCTGACCCCCGGTAGTAAATAAGGGCGTCTTCTACCTCGCTTCCGTGTCACTTTCCTATCGGGCACTCTAGCCCAAATCTCCTAGCTTCCTATTTCTAAGGGTTGTTTAAGACCTGGGGTCAGACACTCCTTCCTAAAATCCTCTACATATGATCTGATCTGATCTACTAGAGCATTGAATGGGCACGTTAAGCCTTCTGACCCCCGGTAGTAAATAAGGGCGTCTTCTACCTCGCTTCCGTGTCACTTTCCTATCGGGCACTCTAGCCCAAATCTCCTAGCTTCCTATTTCTAAGGGTTGTTTAAGACCTGGGGTCAGACACTCCCTTCCTAAAATCCTCTACATATGATCTGATCTGATCTACTAGAGCATTGAATGGGCACGTTAAGCCTTCTGACCCCCGGTAGTAAATAAGGGCGTCTTCTACCTCGCTTCCGTGTCACTTTCCTATCGGGCACTCTAGCCCAAATCTCCTAGCTTCCTATTTCTAAGGGTTGTTTAAGACCTGGGGTCAGACACTCCCTTCCTAAAATCCTCTACATATGATCTGATCTGATCTACTAGAGCATTGAATGGGCACGTTAAGCCTTCTGACCCCCGGTAGTAAATAAGGGCGTCTTCTACCTCGCTTCCGTGTCACTTTCCTATCGGGCACTCTAGCCCAAATCTCCTAGCTTCCTATTTCTAAGGGTTGTTTAAGACCTGGGGTCAGACACTCCCTTCCTAAAATCCTCTACATATGATCTGATCTGATCTACTAGAGCATTGAATGGGCACGTTAAGCCTTCTGACCCCCGGTAGTAAATAAGGGCGTCTTCTACCTCGCTTCCGTGTCACTTTCCTATCGGGCACTCTAGCCCAAATCTCCTAGCTTCCTATTTCTAAGGGTTGTTTAAGACCTGGGGTCAGACACTCCCTTCCTAAAATCCTCTACATATGATCTGATCTGATCTACTAGAGCATTGAATGGGCACGTTAAGCCTTCTGACCCCCGGTAGTAAATAAGGGCGTCTTCTACCTCGCTTCCGTGTCACTTTCCTATCGGGCACTCTAGCCCAAATCTCCTAGCTTCCTATTTCTAAGGGTTGTTTAAGACCTGGGGTCAGACACTCCCTTCCTAAAATCCTCTACATATGATCTGATCTGATCTACTAGAGCATTGAATGGGCACGTTAAGCCTTCTGACCCCGGTAGTAAATAAGGGCGTCTTCTACCTCGCTTCCGTGTCACTTTCCTATCGGGCACTCTAGCCCAAATCTCCTAGCTTCCTATTTCTAAGGGTTGTTTAAGACCTGGGGTCAGACACTCCCTTCCTAAAATCCTCTACATATGATCTGATCTGATCTACTAGAGCATTGAATGGGCACGTTAAGCCTTCTGACCCCGGTAGTAAATAAGGGCGTCTTCTACCTCGCTTCCGTGTCACTTTCCTATCGGGCACTCTAGCCCAAATCTCCTAGCTTCCTATTTCTAAGGGTTGTTTAAGACCTGGGGTCAGACACTCCCTTCCTAAAATCCTCTACATATGATCTGATCTGATCTACTAGAGCATTGAATGGGCACGTTAAGCCTTCTGACCCCCGGTAGTAAATAAGGGCGTCTTCTACCTCGCTTCCGTGTCACTTTCCTATCGGGCACTCTAGCCCAAATCTCCTAGCTTCCTATTTCTAAGGGTTGTTTAAGACCTGGGGTCAGACACTCCCTTCCTAAAATCCTCTACATATGATCTGATCTGATCTACTAGAGCATTGAATGGGCACGTTAAGCCTTCTGACCCCCGGTAGTAAATAAGGGCGTCTTCTACCTCGCTTCCGTGTCACTTTCCTATCGGGCACTCTAGCCCAAATCTCCTAGCTTCCTATTTCTAAGGGTTGTTTAAGACCTGGGGTCAGACACTCCCTTCCTAAAATCCTCTACATATGATCTGATCTGATCTACTAGAGCATTGAATGGGCACGTTAAGCCTTCTGACCCCCGGTAGTAAATAAGGGCGTCTTCTACCTCGCTTCCGTGTCACTTTCCTATCGGGCACTCTAGCCCAAATCTCCTAGCTTCCTATTTCTAAGGGTTGTTTAAGACCTGGGGTCAGACACTCCCTTCCTAAAATCCTCTACATATGATCTGATCTGATCTACTAGAGCATTGAATGGGCACGTTAAGCCTTCTGACCCCCGGTAGTAAATAAGGGCGTCTTCTACCTCGCTTCCGTGTCACTTTCCTATCGGGCACTCTAGCCCAAATCTCCTAGCTTCCTATTTCTAAGGGTTGTTTAAGACCTGGGGTCAGACACTCCCTTCCTAAAATCCTCTACATATGATCTGATCTGATCTACTAGAGCATTGAATGGGCACGTTAAGCCTTCTGACCCCGGTAGTAAATAAGGGCGTCTTCTACCTCGCTTCCGTGTCACTTTCCTATCGGGCACTCTAGCCCAAATCTCCTAGCTTCCTATTTCTAAGGGTTGTTTAAGACCTGGGGTCAGACACTCCCTTCCTAAAATCCTCTACATATGATCTGATCTGATCTACTAGAGCATTGAATGGGCACGTTAAGCCTTCTGACCCCCGGTAGTAAATAAGGGCGTCTTCTACCTCGCTTCCGTGTCACTTTCCTATCGGGCACTCTAGCCCAAATCTCCTAGCTTCCTATTTCTAAGGGTTGTTTAAGACCTGGGGTCAGACACTCCCTTCCTAAAATCCTCTACATATGATCTGATCTGATCTACTAGAGCATTGAATGGGCACGTTAAGCCTTCTGACCCCCGGTAGTAAATAAGGGCGTCTTCTACCTCGCTTCCGTGTCACTTTCCTATCGGGCACTCTAGCCCAAATCTCCTAGCTTCCTATTTCTAAGGGTTGTTTAAGACCTGGGGTCAGACACTCCCTTCCTAAAATCCTCTACATATGATCTGATCTGATCTACTAGAGCATTGAATGGGCACGTTAAGCCTTCTGACCCCCGGTAGTAAATAAGGGCGTCTTCTACCTCGCTTCCGTGTCACTTTCCTATCGGGCACTCTAGCCCAAATCTCCTAGCTTCCTATTTCTAAGGGTTGTTTAAGACCTGGGGTCAGACACTCCCTTCCTAAAATCCTCTACATATGATCTGATCTGATCTACTAGAGCATTGAATGGGCACGTTAAGCCTTCTGACCCCCGGTAGTAAATAAGGGCGTCTTCTACCTCGCTTCCGTGTCACTTTCCTATCGGGCACTCTAGCCCAAATCTCCTAGCTTCCTATTTCTAAGGGTTGTTTAAGACCTGGGGTCAGACACTCCCTTCCTAAAATCCTCTACATATGATCTGATCTGATCTACTAGAGCATTGAATGGGCACGTTAAGCCTTCTGACCCCCGGTAGTAAATAAGGGCGTCTTCTACCTCGCTTCCGTGTCACTTTCCTATCGGGCACTCTAGCCCAAATCTCCTAGCTTCCTATTTCTAAGGGTTGTTTAAGACCTGGGGTCAGACACTCCCTTCCTAAAATCCTCTACATATGATCTGATCTGATCTACTAGAGCATTGAATGGGCACGTTAAGCCTTCTGACCCCCGGTAGTAAATAAGGGCGTCTTCTACCTCGCTTCCGTGTCACTTTCCTATCGGGCACTCTAGCCCAAATCTCCTAGCTTCCTATTTCTAAGGGTTGTTTAAGACCTGGGGTCAGACACTCCCTTCCTAAAATCCTCTACATATGATCTGATCTACTAGAGCATTGAATGGGCACGTTAAGCCTTCTGACCCCCGGTAGTAAATAAGGGCGTCTTCTACCTCGCTTCCGTGTCACTTTCCTATCGGGCACTCTAGCCCAAATCTCCTAGCTTCCTATTTCTAAGGGTTGTTTAAGACCTGGGGTCAGACACTCCCTTCCTAAAATCCTCTACATATGATCTGATCTGATCTACTAGAGCATTGAATGGGCACGTTAAGCCTTCTGACCCCCGGTAGTAAATAAGGGCGTCTTCTACCTCGCTTCCGTGTCACTTTCCTATCGGGCACTCTAGCCCAAATCTCCTAGCTTCCTATTTCTAAGGGTTGTTTAAGACCTGGGGTCAGACACTCCCTTCCTAAAATCCTCTACATATGATCTGATCTGATCTACTAGAGCATTGAATGGGCACGTTAAGCCTTCTGACCCCCGGTAGTAAATAAGGGCGTCTTCTACCTCGCTTCCGTGTCACTTTCCTATCGGGCACTCTAGCCCAAATCTCCTAGCTTCCTATTTCTAAGGGTTGTTTAAGACCTGGGGTCAGACACTCCCTTCCTAAAATCCTCTACATATGATCTGATCTGATCTACTAGAGCATTGAATGGGCACGTTAAGCCTTCTGACCCCCGGTAGTAAATAAGGGCGTCTTCTACCTCGCTTCCGTGTCACTTTCCTATCGGGCACTCTAGCCCAAATCTCCTAGCTTCCTATTTCTAAGGGTTGTTTAAGACCTGGGGTCAGACACTCCCTTCCTAAAATCCTCTACATATGATCTGATCTGATCTACTAGAGCATTGAATGGGCACGTTAAGCCTTCTGACCCCGGTAGTAAATAAGGGCGTCTTCTACCTCGCTTCCGTGTCACTTTCCTATCGGGCACTCTAGCCCAAATCTCCTAGCTTCCTATTTCTAAGGGTTGTTTAAGACCTGGGGTCAGACACTCCCTTCCTAAAATCCTCTACATATGATCTGATCTGATCTACTAGAGCATTGAATGGGCACGTTAAGCCTTCTGACCCCGGTAGTAAATAAGGGCGTCTTCTACCTCGCTTCCGTGTCACTTTCCTATCGGGCACTCTAGCCCAAATCTCCTAGCTTCCTATTTCTAAGGGTTGTTTAAGACCTGGGGTCAGACACTCCCTTCCTAAAATCCTCTACATATGATCTGATCTGATCTACTAGAGCATTGAATGGGCACGTTAAGCCTTCTGACCCCCGGTAGTAAATAAGGGCGTCTTCTACCTCGCTTCCGTGTCACTTTCCTATCGGGCACTCTAGCCCAAATCTCCTAGCTTCCTATTTCTAAGGGTTGTTTAAGACCTGGGGTCAGACACTCCCTTCCTAAAATCCTCTACATATGATCTGATCTGATCTACTAGAGCATTGAATGGGCACGTTAAGCCTTCTGACCCCCGGTAGTAAATAAGGGCGTCTTCTACCTCGCTTCCGTGTCACTTTCCTATCGGGCACTCTAGCCCAAATCTCCTAGCTTCCTATTTCTAAGGGTTGTTTAAGACCTGGGGTCAGACACTCCCTTCCTAAAATCCTCTACATATGATCTGATCTGATCTACTAGAGCATTGAATGGGCACGTTAAGCCTTCTGACCCCCGGTAGTAAATAAGGGCGTCTTCTACCTCGCTTCCGTGTCACTTTCCTATCGGGCACTCTAGCCCAAATCTCCTAGCTTCCTATTTCTAAGGGTTGTTTAAGACCTGGGGTCAGACACTCCCTTCCTAAAATCCTCTACATATGATCTGATCTGATCTACTAGAGCATTGAATGGGCACGTTAAGCCTTCTGACCCCCGGTAGTAAATAAGGGCGTCTTCTACCTCGCTTCCGTGTCACTTTCCTATCGGGCACTCTAGCCCAAATCTCCTAGCTTCCTATTTCTAAGGGTTGTTTAAGACCTGGGGTCAGACACTCCCTTCCTAAAATCCTCTACATATGATCTGATCTGATCTACTAGAGCATTGAATGGGCACGTTAAGCCTTCTGACCCCCGGTAGTAAATAAGGGCGTCTTCTACCTCGCTTCCGTGTCACTTTCCTATCGGGCACTCTAGCCCAAATCTCCTAGCTTCCTATTTCTAAGGGTTGTTTAAGACCTGGGGTCAGACACTCCCTTCCTAAAATCCTTCTACATATGATCTGATCTGATCTACTAGAGCATTGAATGGGCACGTTAAGCCTTCTGACCCCCGGTAGTAAATAAGGGCGTCTTCTACCTCGCTTCCGTGTCACTTTCCTATCGGGCACTCTAGCCCAAATCTCCTAGCTTCCTATTTCTAAGGGTTGTTTAAGACCTGGGGTCAGACACTCCCTTCCTAAAATCCTCTACATATGATCTGATCTGATCTACTAGAGCATTGAATGGGCACGTTAAGCCTTCTGACCCCCGGTAGTAAATAAGGGCGTCTTCTACCTCGCTTCCGTGTCACTTTCCTATCGGGCACTCTAGCCCAAATCTCCTAGCTTCCTATTTCTAAGGGTTGTTTAAGACCTGGGGTCAGACACTCCCTTCCTAAAATCCTCTACATATGATCTGATCTACTAGAGCATTGAATGGGCACGTTAAGCCTTCTGACCCCCGGTAGTAAATAAGGGCGTCTTCTACCTCGCTTCCGTGTCACTTTCCTATCGGGCACTCTAGCCCAAATCTCCTAGCTTCCTATTTCTAAGGGTTGTTTAAGACCTGGGGTCAGACACTCCCTTCCTAAAATCCTCTACATATGATCTGATCTGATCTACTAGAGCATTGAATGGGCACGTTAAGCCTTCTGACCCCCGGTAGTAAATAAGGGCGTCTTCTACCTCGCTTCCGTGTCACTTTCCTATCGGGCACTCTAGCCCAAATCTCCTAGCTTCCTATTTCTAAGGGTTGTTTAAGACCTGGGGTCAGACACCCTTCCTAAAATCCTCTACATATGATCTGATCTGATCTACTAGAGCATTGAATGGGCACGTTAAGCCTTCTGACCCCCGGTAGTAAATAAGGGCGTCTTCTACCTCGCTTCCGTGTCACTTTCCTATCGGGCACTCTAGCCCAAATCTCCTAGCTTCCTATTTCTAAGGGTTGTTTAAGACCTGGGGTCAGACTCTCCTTCCTAAAATCCTCTACATATGATCTGATCTGATCTACTAGAGCATTGAATGGGCACGTTAAGCCTTCTGACCCCCGGTAGTAAATAAGGGCGTCTTCTACCTCGCTTCCGTGTCACTTTCCTATCGGGCACTCTAGCCCAAATCTCCTAGCTTCCTATTTCTAAGGGTTGTTTAAGACCTGGGGTCAGACACTCCCTTCCTAAAATCCTCTACATATGATCTGATCTGATCTACTAGAGCATTGAATGGGCACGTTAAGCCTTCTGACCCCCGGTAGTAAATAAGGGCGTCTTCTACCTCGCTTCCGTGTCACTTTCCTATCGGGCACTCTAGCCCAAATCTCCTAGCTTCCTATTTCTAAGGGTTGTTTAAAGACCTGGGGTCAGACACTCCCTTCCTAAAATCCTCTACATATGATCTGATCTGATCTACTAGAGCATTGAATGGGCACGTTAAGCCTTCTGACCCCGGTAGTAAATAAGGGCGTCTTCTACCTCGCTTCCGTGTCACTTTCCTATCGGGCACTCTAGCCCAAATCTCCTAGCTTCCTATTTCTAAGGGTTGTTTAAGACCTGGGGTCAGACACTCCCTTCCTAAAATCCTCTACATATGATCTGATCTGATCTACTAGAGCATTGAATGGGCACGTTAAGCCTTCTGACCCCCGGTAGTAAATAAGGGCGTCTTCTACCTCGCTTCCGTGTCACTTTCCTATCGGGCACTCTAGCCCAAATCTCCTAGCTTCCTATTTCTAAGGGTTGTTTAAGACCTGGGGTCAGACACTCCCTTCCTAAAATCCTCTACATATGATCTGATCTGATCTACTAGAGCATTGAATGGGCACGTTAAGCCTTCTGACCCCCGGTAGTAAATAAGGGCGTCTTCTACCTCGCTTCCGTGTCACTTTCCTATCGGGCACTCTAGCCCAAATCTCCTAGCTTCCTATTTCTAAGGGTTGTTTAAGACCTGGGGTCAGACACTCCCTTCCTAAAATCCTCTACATATGATCTGATCTGATCTACTAGAGCATTGAATGGGCACGTTAAGCCTTCTGACCCCCGGTAGTAAATAAGGGCGTCTTCTACCTCGCTTACCGTGTCACTTTCCTATCGGGCACTCTAGCCCAAATCTCCTAGCTTCCTATTTCTAAGGGTTGTTTAAGACCTGGGGTCAGACACTCCCTTCCTAAAATCCTCTACATATGATCTGATCTGATCTACTAGAGCATTGAATGGGCACGTTAAGCCTTCTGACCCCCGGTAGTAAATAAGGGCGTCTTCTACCTCGCTTCCGTGTCACTTTCCTATCGGGCACTCTAGCCCAAATCTCCTAGCTTCCTATTTCTAAGGGTTGTTTAAGACCTGGGGTCAGACACTCCCTTCCTAAAATCCTCTACATATGATCTGATCTGATCTACTAGAGCATTGAATGGGCACGTTAAGCCTTCTGACCCCCGGTAGTAAATAAGGGCGTCTTCTACCTCGCTTCCGTGTCACTTTCCTATCGGGCACTCTAGCCCAAATCTCCTAGCTTCCTATTTCTAAGGGTTGTTTAAGACCTGGGGTCAGACACTCCCTTCCTAAAACCCTCTACATATGATCTGATCTGATCTACTAGAGCATTGAATGGGCACGTTAAGCCTTCTGACCCCCGGTAGTAAATAAGGGCGTCTTCTACCTCGCTTCCGTGTCACTTTCCTATCGGGCACTCTAGCCCAAATCTCCTAGCTTCCTATTTCTAAGGGTTGTTTATAAGACCTGGGGTCAGACACTCCCTTCCTAAAATCCTCTACATATGATCTGATCTGATCTACTAGAGCATTGAATGGGCACGTTAAGCCTTCTGACCCCCGGTAGTAAATAAGGGCGTCTTCTACCTCGCTTCCGTGTCACTTTCCTATCGGGCACTCTAGCCCAAATCTCCTAGCTTCCTATTTCTAAGGGTTGTTTAAGACCTGGGGTCAGACACTCCCTTCCTAAAATCCTCTACATATGATCTGATCTGATCTACTAGAGCATTGAATGGGCACGTTAAGCCTTCTGACCCCCGGTAGTAAATAAGGGCGTCTTCTACCTCGCTTCCGTGTCACTTTCCTATCGGGCACTCTAGCCCAAATCTCCTAGCTTCCTATTTCTAAGGGTTGTTTAAGACCTGGGGTCAGACACTCCCTTCCTAAAATCCTCTACATATGATCTGATCTGATCTACTAGAGCATTGAATGGGCACGTTAAGCCTTCTGACCCCCGGTAGTAAATAAGGGCGTCTTCTACCTCGCTTCCGTGTCACTTTCCTATCGGGCACTCTAGCCCAAATCTCCTAGCTTCCTATTTCTAAGGGTTGTTTAAGACCTGGGGTCAGACACTCCCTTCCTAAAATCCTCTACATATGATCTGATCTGATCTACTAGAGCATTGAATGGGCACGTTAAGCCTTCTGACCCCCGGTAGTAAATAAGGGCGTCTTCTACCTCGCTTCCGTGTCACTTTCCTATCGGGCACTCTAGCCCAAATCTCCTAGCTTCCTATTTCTAAGGGTTGTTTAAGACCTGGGGTCAGACACTCCCTTCCTAAAATCCTCTACATATGATCTGATCTGATCTACTAGAGCATTGAATGGGCACGTTAAGCCTTCTGACCCCCGGTAGTAAATAAGGGCGTCTTCTACCTCGCTTCCGTGTCACTTTCCTATCGGGCACTCTAGCCCAAATCTCCTAGCTTCCTATTTCTAAGGGTTGTTTAAGACCTGGGGTCAGACACTCCCTTCCTAAAATCCTCTACATATGATCTGATCTACTAGAGCATTGAATGGGCACGTTAAGCCTTCTGACCCCCGGTAGTAAATAAGGGCGTCTTCTACCTCGCTTCCGTGTCACTTTCCTATCGGGCACTCTAGCCCAAATCTCCTAGCTTCCTATTTCTAAGGGTTGTTTAAGACCTGGGGTCAGACACTCCCTTCCTAAAATCCTCTACATATGATCTGATCTGATCTACTAGAGCATTGAATGGGCACGTTAAGCCTTCTGACCCCCGGTAGTAAATAAGGGCGTCTTCTACCTCGCTTCCGTGTCACTTTCCTATCGGGCACTCTAGCCCAAATCTCCTAGCTTCCTATTTCTAAGGGTTGTTTAAGACCTGGGGTCAGACACTCCCTTCCTAAAATCCTCTACATATGATCTGATCTGATCTACTAGAGCATTGAATGGGCACGTTAAGCCTTCTGACCCCCGGTAGTAAATAAGGGCGTCTTCTACCTCGCTTCCGTGTCACTTTCCTATCGGGCACTCTAGCCCAAATCTCCTAGCTTCCTATTTCTAAGGGTTGTTTAAGACCTGGGGTCAGACACTCCCTTCCTAAAATCCTCTACATATGATCTGATCTACTAGAGCATTGAATGGGCACGTTAAGCCTTCTGACCCCCGGTAGTAAATAAGGGCGTCTTCTACCTCGCTTCCGTGTCACTTTCCTATCGGGCACTCTAGCCCAAATCTCCTAGCTTCCTATTTCTAAGGGTTGTTTAAGACCTGGGGTCAGACACTCCCTTCCTAAAATCCTCTACATATGATCTGATCTGATCTACTAGAGCATTGAATGGGCACGTTAAGCCTTCTGACCCCCGGTAGTAAATAAGGGCGTCTTCTACCTCGCTTCCGTGTCACTTTCCTATCGGGCACTCTAGCCCAAATCTCCTAGCTTCCTATTTCTAAGGGTTGTTTAAGACCTGGGGTCAGACACTCCCTTCCTAAAATCCTCTACATATGATCTGATCTGATCTACTAGAGCATTGAATGGGCACGTTAAGCCTTCTGACCCCCGGTAGTAAATAAGGGCGTCTTCTACCTCGCTTCCGTGTCACTTTCCTATCGGGCACTCTAGCCCAAATCTCCTAGCTTCCTATTTCTAAGGGTTGTTTAAGACCTGGGGTCAGACTCTCCCTAAAACCCTCTACATATGATCTGATCTGATCTACTAGAGCATTGAATGGGCACGTTAAGCCTTCTGACCCCCGGTAGTAAATAAGGGCGTCTTCTACCTCGCTTCCGTGTCACTTTCCTATCGGGCACTCTAGCCCAAATCTCCTAGCTTCCTATTTCTAAGGGTTGTTTAAGACCTGGGGTCAGACACTCCCTTCCTAAAATCCTCTACATATGATCTGATCTGATCTACTAGAGCATTGAATGGGCACGTTAAGCCTTCTGACCCCCGGTAGTAAATAAGGGCGTCTTCTACCTCGCTTCCGTGTCACTTTCCTATCGGGCACTCTAGCCCAAATCTCCTAGCTTCCTATTTCTAAGGGTTGTTTATAAGACCTGGGGTCAGACACTCCCTTCCTAAAATCCTCTACATATGATCTGATCTGATCTACTAGAGCATTGAATGGGCACGTTAAGCCTTCTGACCCCCGGTAGTAAATAAGGGCGTCTTCTACCTCGCTTCCGTGTCACTTTCCTATCGGGCACTCTAGCCCAAATCTCCTAGCTTCCTATTTCTAAGGGTTGTTTAAGACCTGGGGTCAGACACTCCCTTCCTAAAATCCTCTACATATGATCTGATCTGATCTACTAGAGCATTGAATGGGCACGTTAAGCCTTCTGACCCCCGGTAGTAAATAAGGGCGTCTTCTACCTCGCTTCCGTGTCACTTTCCTATCGGGCACTCTAGCCCAAATCTCCTAGCTTCCTATTTCTAAGGGTTGTTTAAGACCTGGGGTCAGACACTCCCTTCCTAAAATCCTCTACATATGATCTGATCTGATCTACTAGAGCATTGAATGGGCACGTTAAGCCTTCTGACCCCCGGTAGTAAATAAGGGCGTCTTCTACCTCGCTTCCGTGTCACTTTCCTATCGGGCACTCTAGCCCAAATCTCCTAGCTTCCTATTTCTAAGGGTTGTTTAAGACCTGGGGTCAGACACTCCCTTCCTAAAATCCTCTACATATGATCTGATCTGATCTACTAGAGCATTGAATGGGCACGTTAAGCCTTCTGACCCCGGTAGTAAATAAGGGCGTCTTCTACCTCGCTTCCGTGTCACTTTCCTATCGGGCACTCTAGCCCAAATCTCCTAGCTTCCTATTTCTAAGGGTTGTTTAAGACCTGGGGTCAGACACTCCCTTCCTAAAATCCTCTACATATGATCTGATCTGATCTACTAGAGCATTGAATGGGCACGTTAAGCCTTCTGACCCCCGGTAGTAAATAAGGGCGTCTTCTACCTCGCTTCCGTGTCACTTTCCTATCGGGCACTCTAGCCCAAATCTCCTAGCTTCCTATTTCTAAGGGTTGTTTAAGACCTGGGGTCAGACACCCCCTTCCTAAAATCCTCTACATATGATCTGATCTGATCTACTAGAGCATTGAATGGGCACGTTAAGCCTTCTGACCCCCGGTAGTAAATAAGGGCGTCTTCTACCTCGCTTCCGTGTCACTTTCCTATCGGGCACTCTAGCCCAAATCTCCTAGCTTCCTATTTCTAAGGGTTGTTTAAGACCTGGGGTCAGACACTCCCTTCCTAAAATCCTCTACATATGATCTGATCTGATCTACTAGAGCATTGAATGGGCACGTTAAGCCTTCTGACCCCCGGTAGTAAATAAGGGCGTCTTCTACCTCGCTTCCGTGTCACTTTCCTATCGGGCACTCTAGCCCAAATCTCCTAGCTTCCTATTTCTAAGGGTTGTTTAAGACCTGGGGTCAGACACTCCCTTCCTAAAATCCTCTACATATGATCTGATCTGATCTACTAGAGCATTGAATGGGCACGTTAAGCCTTCTGACCCCCGGTAGTAAATAAGGGCGTCTTCTACCTCGCTTCCGTGTCACTTTCCTATCGGGCACTCTAGCCCAAATCTCCTAGCTTCCTATTTCTAAGGGTTGTTTAAGACCTGGGGTCAGACACTCCCTTCCTAAAATCCTCTACATATGATCTGATCTGATCTACTAGAGCATTGAATGGGCACGTTAAGCCTTCTGACCCCCGGTAGTAAATAAGGGCGTCTTCTACCTCGCTTCCGTGTCACTTTCCTATCGGGCACTCTAGCCCAAATCTCCTAGCTTCCTATTTCTAAGGGTTGTTTAAGACCTGGGGTCAGACACTCCCTTCCTAAAATCCTCTACATATGATCTGATCTGATCTACTAGAGCATTGAATGGGCACGTTAAGCCTTCTGACCCCCGGTAGTAAATAAGGGCGTCTTCTACCTCGCTTCCGTGTCACTTTCCTATCGGGCACTCTAGCCCAAATCTCCTAGCTTCCTATTTCTAAGGGTTGTTTAAGACCTGGGGTCAGACACTCCCTTCCTAAAATCCTCTACATATGATCTGATCTGATCTACTAGAGCATTGAATGGGCACGTTAAGCCTTCTGACCCCCGGTAGTAAATAAGGGCGTCTTCTACCTCGCTTCCGTGTCACTTTCCTATCGGGCACTCTAGCCCAAATCTCCTAGCTTCCTATTTCTAAGGGTTGTTTAAGACCTGGGGTCAGACACTCCCTTCCTAAAATCCTCTACATATGATCTGATCTGATCTACTAGAGCATTGAATGGGCACGTTAAGCCTTCTGACCCCCGGTAGTAAATAAGGGCGTCTTCTACCTCGCTTCCGTGTCACTTTCCTATCGGGCACTCTAGCCCAAATCTCCTAGCTTCCTATTTCTAAGGGTTGTTTAAGACCTGGGGTCAGACACTCCCTTCCTAAAATCCTCTACATATGATCTGATCTGATCTACTAGAGCATTGAATGGGCACGTTAAGCCTTCTGACCCCCGGTAGTAAATAAGGGCGTCTTCTACCTCGCTTCCGTGTCACTTTCCTATCGGGCACTCTAGCCCAAATCTCCTAGCTTCCTATTTCTAAGGGTTGTTTAAGACCTGGGGTCAGACACTCCCTTCCTAAAATCCTCTACATATGATCTGATCTGATCTACTAGAGCATTGAATGGGCACGTTAAGCCTTCTGACCCCCGGTAGTAAATAAGGGCGTCTTCTACCTCGCTTCCGTGTCACTTTCCTATCGGGCACTCTAGCCCAAATCTCCTAGCTTCCTATTTCTAAGGGTTGTTTAAGACCTGGGGTCAGACACTCCCTTCCTAAAATCCTCTACATATGATCTGATCTGATCTACTAGAGCATTGAATGGGCACGTTAAGCCTTCTGACCCCCGGTAGTAAATAAGGGCGTCTTCTACCTCGCTTCCGTGTCACTTTCCTATCGGGCACTCTAGCCCAAATCTCCTAGCTTCCTATTTCTAAGGGTTGTTTAAGACCTGGGGTCAGACACTCCCTTCCTAAAATCCTCTACATATGATCTGATCTGATCTACTAGAGCATTGAATGGGCACGTTAAGCCTTCTGACCCCCGGTAGTAAATAAGGGCGTCTTCTACCTCGCTTCCGTGTCACTTTCCTATCGGGCACTCTAGCCCAAATCTCCTAGCTTCCTATTTCTAAGGGTTGTTTAAGACCTGGGGTCAGACACTCCCTTCCTAAAATCCTCTACATATGATCTGATCTGATCTACTAGAGCATTGAATGGGCACGTTAAGCCTTCTGACCCCCGGTAGTAAATAAGGGCGTCTTCTACCTCGCTTCCGTGTCACTTTCCTATCGGGCACTCTAGCCCAAATCTCCTAGCTTCCTATTTCTAAGGGTTGTTTAAGACCTGGGGTCAGACACTCCCTTCCTAAAATCCTCTACATATGATCTGATCTGATCTACTAGAGCATTGAATGGGCACGTTAAGCCTTCTGACCCCCGGTAGTAAATAAGGGCGTCTTCTACCTCGCTTCCGTGTCACTTTCCTATCGGGCACTCTAGCCCAAATCTCCTAGCTTCCTATTTCTAAGGGTTGTTTAAGACCTGGGGTCAGACACTCCCTTCCTAAAATCCTCTACATATGATCTGATCTGATCTACTAGAGCATTGAATGGGCACGTTAAGCCTTCTGACCCCCGGTAGTAAATAAGGGCGTCTTCTACCTCGCTTCCGTGTCACTTTCCTATCGGGCACTCTAGCCCAAATCTCCTAGCTTCCTATTTCTAAGGGTTGTTTAAGACCTGGGGTCAGACACTCCCTTCCTAAAATCCTCTACATATGATCTGATCTGATCTACTAGAGCATTGAATGGGCACGTTAAGCCTTCTGACCCCCGGTAGTAAATAAGGGCGTCTTCTACCTCGCTTCCGTGTCACTTTCCTATCGGGCACTCTAGCCCAAATCTCCTAGCTTCCTATTTCTAAGGGTTGTTTAAGACCTGGGGTCAGACACTCCCTTCCTAAAATCCTCTACATATGATCTGATCTGATCTACTAGAGCATTGAATGGGCACGTTAAGCCTTCTGACCCCCGGTAGTAAATAAGGGCGTCTTCTACCTCGCTTCCGTGTCACTTTCCTATCGGGCACTCTAGCCCAAATCTCCTAGCTTCCTATTTCTAAGGGTTGTTTAAGACCTGGGGTCAGACACTCCCTTCCTAAAATCCTCTACATATGATCTGATCTGATCTACTAGAGCATTGAATGGGCACGTTAAGCCTTCTGACCCCCGGTAGTAAATAAGGGCGTCTTCTACCTCGCTTCCGTGTCACTTTCCTATCGGGCACTCTAGCCCAAATCTCCTAGCTTCCTATTTCTAAGGGTTGTTTAAGACCTGGGGTCAGACACTCCCTTCCTAAAATCCTCTACATATGATCTGATCTGATCTACTAGAGCATTGAATGGGCACGTTAAGCCTTCTGACCCCCGGTAGTAAATAAGGGCGTCTTCTACCTCGCTTCCGTGTCACTTTCCTATCGGGCACTCTAGCCCAAATCTCCTAGCTTCCTATTTCTAAGGGTTGTTTAAGACCTGGGGTCAGACACTCCCTTCCTAAAATCCTCTACATATGATCTGATCTGATCTACTAGAGCATTGAATGGGCACGTTAAGCCTTCTGACCCCCGGTAGTAAATAAGGGCGTCTTCTACCTCGCTTCCGTGTCACTTTCCTATCGGGCACTCTAGCCCAAATCTCCTAGCTTCCTATTTCTAAGGGTTGTTTAAGACCTGGGGTCAGACACTCCCTTCCTAAAATCCTCTACATATGATCTGATCTGATCTACTAGAGCATTGAATGGGCACGTTAAGCCTTCTGACCCCCGGTAGTAAATAAGGGCGTCTTCTACCTCGCTTCCGTGTCACTTTCCTATCGGGCACTCTAGCCCAAATCTCCTAGCTTCCTATTTCTAAGGGTTGTTTAAGACCTGGGGTCAGACACTCCCTTCCTAAAATCCTCTACATATGATCTGATCTGATCTACTAGAGCATTGAATGGGCACGTTAAGCCTTCTGACCCCCGGTAGTAAATAAGGGCGTCTTCTACCTCGCTTCCGTGTCACTTTCCTATCGGGCACTCTAGCCCAAATCTCCTAGCTTCCTATTTCTAAGGGTTGTTTAAGACCTGGGGTCAGACACTCCCTTCCTAAAATCCTCTACATATGATCTGATCTGATCTACTAGAGCATTGAATGGGCACGTTAAGCCTTCTGACCCCCGGTAGTAAATAAGGGCGTCTTCTACCTCGCTTCCGTGTCACTTTCCTATCGGGCACTCTAGCCCAAATCTCCTAGCTTCCTATTTCTAAGGGTTGTTTAAGACCTGGGGTCAGACACTCCCTTCCTAAAATCCTCTACATATGATCTGATCTGATCTACTAGAGCATTGAATGGGCACGTTAAGCCTTCTGACCCCGGTAGTAAATAAGGGCGTCTTCTACCTCGCTTCCGTGTCACTTTCCTATCGGGCACTCTAGCCCAAATCTCCTAGCTTCCTATTTCTAAGGGTTGTTTAAGACCTGGGGTCAGACACTCCCTTCCTAAAATCCTCTACATATGATCTGATCTGATCTACTAGAGCATTGAATGGGCACGTTAAGCCTTCTGACCCCCGGTAGTAAATAAGGGCGTCTTCTACCTCGCTTCCGTGTCACTTTCCTATCGGGCACTCTAGCCCAAATCTCCTAGCTTCCTATTTCTAAGGGTTGTTTAAGACCTGGGGTCAGACACTCCTTCCTAAAATCCTCTACATATGATCTGATCTGATCTACTAGAGCATTGAATGGGCACGTTAAGCCTTCTGACCCCCGGTAGTAAATAAGGGCGTCTTCTACCTCGCTTCCGTGTCACTTTCCTATCGGGCACTCTAGCCCAAATCTCCTAGCTTCCTATTTCTAAGGGTTGTTTAAGACCTGGGGTCAGACACTCCCTTCCTAAAATCCTCTACATATGATCTGATCTGATCTACTAGAGCATTGAATGGGCACGTTAGGCCTTCTGACCCCCATTAGTAAATAAGGGCGTCTTCTACCTCGCTTCCGTGTCACTTTCCTATCGGGCACTCTAGCCCAAATCTCCTAGCTTCCTATTTCTAAGGGTTGTTTAAGACCTGGGGTCAGACACTCCCTTCCTAAAATCCTCTACATATGATCTGATCTGATCTACTAGAGCATTGAATGGGCACGTTAAGCCTTCTGACCCCCGGTAGTAAATAAGGGCGTCTTCTACCTCGCTTCCGTGTCACTTTCCTATCGGGCACTCTAGCCCAAATCTCCTAGCTTCCTATTTCTAAGGGTTGTTTAAGACCTGGGGTCAGACACTCCCTTCCTAAAATCCTCTACATATGATCTGATCTGATCTACTAGAGCATTGAATGGGCACGTTAAGCCTTCTGACCCCCGGTAGTAAATAAGGGCGTCTTCTACCTCGCTTCCGTGTCACTTTCCTATCGGGCACTCTAGCCCAAATCTCCTAGCTTCCTATTTCTAAGGGTTGTTTAAGACCTGGGGTCAGACACTCCCTTCCTAAAATCCTCTACATATGATCTGATCTGATCTACTAGAGCATTGAATGGGCACGTTAAGCCTTCTGACCCCGGTAGTAAATAAGGGCGTCTTCTACCTCGCTTCCGTGTCACTTTCCTATCGGGCACTCTAGCCCAAATCTCCTAGCTTCCTATTTCTAAGGGTTGTTTAAGACCTGGGGTCAGACACTCCCTTCCTAAAATCCTCTACATATGATCTGATCTGATCTACTAGAGCATTGAATGGGCACGTTAAGCCTTCTGACCCCCGGTAGTAAATAAGGGCGTCTTCTACCTCGCTTCCGTGTCACTTTCCTATCGGGCACTCTAGCCCAAATCTCCTAGCTTCCTATTTCTAAGGGTTGTTTAAGACCTGGGGTCAGACACTCCCTTCCTAAAATCCTCTACATATGATCTGATCTGATCTACTAGAGCATTGAATGGGCACGTTAAGCCTTCTGACCCCCGGTAGTAAATAAGGGCGTCTTCTACCTCGCTTCCGTGTCACTTTCCTATCGGGCACTCTAGCCCAAATCTCCTAGCTTCCTATTTCTAAGGGTTGTTTAAGACCTGGGGTCAGACACTCCCTTCCTAAAATCCTCTACATATGATCTGATCTGATCTACTAGAGCATTGAATGGGCACGTTAAGCCTTCTGACCCCCGGTAGTAAATAAGGGCGTCTTCTACCTCGCTTCCGTGTCACTTTCCTATCGGGCACTCTAGCCCAAATCTCCTAGCTTCCTATTTCTAAGGGTTGTTTAAGACCTGGGGTCAGACACTCCCTTCCTAAAATCCTCTACATATGATCTGATCTGATCTACTAGAGCATTGAATGGGCACGTTAAGCCTTCTGACCCCCGGTAGTAAATAAGGGCGTCTTCTACCTCGCTTCCGTGTCACTTTCCTATCGGGCACTCTAGCCCAAATCTCCTAGCTTCCTATTTCTAAGGGTTGTTTAAGACCTGGGGTCAGACACTCCCTTCCTAAAATCCTCTACATATGATCTGATCTGATCTACTAGAGCATTGAATGGGCACGTTAAG
Organism: Macrothele yani; assembly: GCA_039090855.1. Taxonomy (NCBI): domain Eukaryota; kingdom Metazoa; phylum Arthropoda; class Arachnida; order Araneae; family Macrothelidae; genus Macrothele; species Macrothele yani. The sequence continues at coordinate 17,221,544 of CM077034.1, read as the reverse complement.
CCTTCTGACCCCCGGTAGTAAATAAGGGCGTCTTCTACCTCGCTTCCGTGTCACTTTCCTATCGGGCACTCTAGCCCAAATCTCCTAGCTTCCTATTTCTAAGGGTTGTTTAAGACCTGGGGTCAGACACTCCCTTCCTAAAATCCTCTACATATGATCTGATCTGATCTACTAGAGCATTGAATGGGCACGTTAAGCCTTCTGACCCCCGGTAGTAAATAAGGGCGTCTTCTACCTCGCTTCCGTGTCACTTTCCTATCGGGCACTCTAGCCCAAATCTCCTAGCTTCCTATTTCTAAGGGTTGTTTAAGACCTGGGGTCAGACACTCCCTTCCTAAAATCCTCTACATATGATCTGATCTGATCTACTAGAGCATTGAATGGGCACGTTAAGCCTTCTGACCCCGGTAGTAAATAAGGGCGTCTTCTACCTCGCTTCCGTGTCACTTTCCTATCGGGCACTCTAGCCCAAATCTCCTAGCTTCCTATTTCTAAGGGTTGTTTAAGACCTGGGGTCAGACACTCCCTTCCTAAAATCCTCTACATATGATCTGATCTGATCTACTAGAGCATTGAATGGGCACGTTAAGCCTTCTGACCCCGGTAGTAAATAAGGGCGTCTTCTACCTCGCTTCCGTGTCACTTTCCTATCGGGCACTCTAGCCCAAATCTCCTAGCTTCCTATTTCTAAGGGTTGTTTAAGACCTGGGGTCAGACACTCCCTTCCTAAAATCCTCTACATATGATCTGATCTGATCTACTAGAGCATTGAATGGGCACGTTAAGCCTTCTGACCCCGGTAGTAAATAAGGGCGTCTTCTACCTCGCTTCCGTGTCACTTTCCTATCGGGCACTCTAGCCCAAATCTCCTAGCTTCCTATTTCTAAGGGTTGTTTAAGACCTGGGGTCAGACACTCCCTTCCTAAAATCCTCTACATATGATCTGATCTGATCTACTAGAGCATTGAATGGGCACGTTAAGCCTTCTGACCCCCGGTAGTAAATAAGGGCGTCTTCTACCTCGCTTCCGTGTCACTTTCCTATCGGGCACTCTAGCCCAAATCTCCTAGCTTCCTATTTCTAAGGGTTGTTTAAGACCTGGGGTCAGACACTCCCTTCCTAAAATCCTCTACATATGATCTGATCTGATCTACTAGAGCATTGAATGGGCACGTTAAGCCTTCTGACCCCCGGTAGTAAATAAGGGCGTCTTCTACCTCGCTTCCGTGTCACTTTCCTATCGGGCACTCTAGCCCAAATCTCCTAGCTTCCTATTTCTAAGGGTTGTTTAAGACCTGGGGTCAGACACTCCCTTCCTAAAATCCTCTACATATGATCTGATCTGATCTACTAGAGCATTGAATGGGCACGTTAAGCCTTCTGACCCCCGGTAGTAAATAAGGGCGTCTTCTACCTCGCTTCCGTGTCACTTTCCTATCGGGCACTCTAGCCCAAATCTCCTAGCTTCCTATTTCTAAGGGTTGTTTAAGACCTGGGGTCAGACACTCCCTTCCTAAAATCCTCTACATATGATCTGATCTGATCTACTAGAGCATTGAATGGGCACGTTAAGCCTTCTGACCCCGGTAGTAAATAAGGGCGTCTTCTACCTCGCTTCCGTGTCACTTTCCTATCGGGCACTCTAGCCCAAATCTCCTAGCTTCCTATTTCTAAGGGTTGTTTAAGACCTGGGGTCAGACACTCCCTTCCTAAAATCCTCTACATATGATCTGATCTGATCTACTAGAGCATTGAATGGGCACGTTAAGCCTTCTGACCCCCGGTAGTAAATAAGGGCGTCTTCTACCTCGCTTCCGTGTCACTTTCCTATCGGGCACTCTAGCCCAAATCTCCTAGCTTCCTATTTCTAAGGGTTGTTTAAGACCTGGGGTCAGACACTCCCTTCCTAAAATCCTCTACATATGATCTGATCTGATCTACTAGAGCATTGAATGGGCACGTTAAGCCTTCTGACCCCCGGTAGTAAATAAGGGCGTCTTCTACCTCGCTTCCGTGTCACTTTCCTATCGGGCACTCTAGCCCAAATCTCCTAGCTTCCTATTTCTAAGGGTTGTTTAAGACCTGGGGTCAGACACTCCCTTCCTAAAATCCTCTACATATGATCTGATCTGATCTACTAGAGCATTGAATGGGCACGTTAAGCCTTCTGACCCCCGGTAGTAAATAAGGGCGTCTTCTACCTCGCTTCCGTGTCACTTTCCTATCGGGCACTCTAGCCCAAATCTCCTAGCTTCCTATTTCTAAGGGTTGTTTAAGACCTGGGGTCAGACACTCCCTTCCTAAAATCCTCTACATATGATCTGATCTACTAGAGCATTGAATGGGCACGTTAAGCCTTCTGACCCCCGGTAGTAAATAAGGGCGTCTTCTACCTCGCTTCCGTGTCACTTTCCTATCGGGCACTCTAGCCCAAATCTCCTAGCTTCCTATTTCTAAGGGTTGTTTAAGACCTGGGGTCAGACACTCCCTTCCTAAAATCCTCTACATATGATCTGATCTGATCTACTAGAGCATTGAATGGGCACGTTAAGCCTTCTGACCCCCGGTAGTAAATAAGGGCGTCTTCTACCTCGCTTCCGTGTCACTTTCCTATCGGGCACTCTAGCCCAAATCTCCTAGCTTCCTATTTCTAAGGGTTGTTTAAGACCTGGGGTCAGACACTCCCTTCCTAAAATCCTCTACATATGATCTGATCTGATCTACTAGAGCATTGAATGGGCACGTTAAGCCTTCTGACCCCCGGTAGTAAATAAGGGCGTCTTCTACCTCGCTTCCGTGTCACTTTCCTATCGGGCACTCTAGCCCAAATCTCCTAGCTTCCTATTTCTAAGGGTTGTTTAAGACCTGGGGTCAGACACTCCCTTCCTAAAATCCTCTACATATGATCTGATCTGATCTACTAGAGCATTGAATGGGCACGTTAAGCCTTCTGACCCCCGGTAGTAAATAAGGGCGTCTTCTACCTCGCTTCCGTGTCACTTTCCTATCGGGCACTCTAAGCCCAAATCTCCTAGCTTCCTATTTCTAAGGGTTGTTTAAGACTTGGGGTCAGACACTCCCCTTCCTAAAGTCCTCTACATATATGATCTGATCTGATCTACTAGAAAGCATTGAATGGGCACGTTAAGCCTTCTGACCCCAATAATGCGGTAGTAATGAGATAAGGTCGTCTTCTACCTCGCTTCCGTGTCACTTTCCTATCGGGCACTCTAGCCCAAATCTCCTAGCTTCCTATTTCTAAGGGTTGTTTTAAGACCTGGGGTCAGACACTCCCCGCTTCCTAAAATCCTCTACATATGATCTGATCTGAGTCTACAAGAGCATTGACAGATGGGCACGTTAAGCCTTCTGACCCCCGGTAGTAAATAAGGTCGTCTTCTACCTCGCTTCCGTGTCACTTTCCTATCGGGCACTCTAGCCCAAATCTCCTAGCTTCCTATTTCTAAGGGTTGTTTAAGACCTGGGGTCAGACACTCCCTTCCTAAAATCCTCTACATATGATCTGATCTGATCTACAAGAGCATTGAATGGGCACGTTAAGCCTTCTGACCCCCGGTAGTAAATAAGGTCGTCTTCTACCTCGCTTCCGTGTCACTTTCCTATCGGGCACTCTAGCCCAAATCTCCTAGCTTCCTATTTCTAAGGGTTGTTTAAGACCTGGGGTCAGACACTCCCTTCCTAAAGTCCTCTACATATGATCTGATCTGATCTACTAGAGCATTGAATGGGCACGTTAAGCCTTCTGACCCCCGGTAGTAAATAAGGTCGTCTTCTACCTCGCTTCCGTGTCACTTTCCTATCGGGCACTCTAGCCCAAATCTCCTAGCTTCCTATTTCTAAGGGTTGTTTAAGACCTGGGGTCAGACACTCCCTTCCTAAAATCCTCTACATATGATCTGATCTGATCTACTAGAGCATTGAATGGGCACGTTAAGCCTTCTGACCCCCGGTAGTAAATAAGGTCGTCTTCTACCTCGCTTCCGTGTCACTTTCCTATCGGGCACTCTAGCCCAAATCTCCTAGCTTCCTATTTCTAAGGGTTGTTTAAGACCTGGGGTCAGACACTCCCTTCCTAAAGTCCTCTACATATGATCTGATCTGATCTACTAGAGCATTGAATGGGCACGTTAAGCCTTCTGACCCCCGGTAGTAAATAAGGTCGTCTTCTACCTCGCTTCCGTGTCACTTTCCTATCGGGCACTCTAGCCCAAATCTCCTAGCTTCCTATTTCTAAGGGTTGTTTAAGACTTGGGGTCAGACACTCCCTTCCTAAAGTCCTCTACATATGATCTGATCTGATCTACTAGAGCATTGAATGGGCACGTTAAGCCTTCTGACCCCCGGTAGTAAATAAGGTCGTCTTCTACCTCGCTTCCGTGTCACTTTCCTATCGGGCACTCTAGCCCAAATCTCCTAGCTTCCTATTTCTAAGGGTTGTTTAAGACCTGGGGTCAGACACTCCCTTCCTAAAATCCTCTACATATGATCTGATCTGATCTACAAGAGCATTGAATGGGCACGTTAAGCCTTCTGACCCCCGGTAGTAAATAAGGTCGTCTTCTACCTCGCTTCCGTGTCACTTTCCTATCGGGCACTCTAGCCCAAATCTCCTAGCTTCCTATTTCTAAGGGTTGTTTAAGACCTGGGGTCAGACACTCCCTTCCTAAAATCCTCTACATATGATCTGATCTGATCTACAAGAGCATTGAATGGGCACGTTAAGCCTTCTGACCCCCGGTAGTAAATAAGGTCGTCTTCTACCTCGCTTCCGTGTCACTTTCCTATCGGGCACTCTAGCCCAAATCTCCTAGCTTCCTATTTCTAAGGGTTGTTTAAGGCTTGGGGTCAGGACACTCCCTTCCTAAAGTCCTCTACATATGATCTGATCTGATCTACTAGAGCATTGAATGGGCACGTTAAGCCTTCTGACTCCCGGTAGTAAATAAGGTCGTCTTCTACCTCGCTTCCGTGTCACTTTCCTATCGGGCACTCTAGCCCAAATCTCCTAGCTTCCTATTTCTAAGGGTTGTTTAAGACCTGGGGTCAGACACTCCCTTCCTAAAATCCTCTACATATGATCTGATCTGATCTACTAGAGCATTGAATGGGCACGTTAAGCCTTCTGACCCCCGGTAGTAAATAAGGTCGTCTTCTACCTCGCTTCCGTGTCACTTTCCTATCGGGCACTCTAGCCCAAATCTCCTAGCTTCCTATTTCTAAGGGTTGTTTAAGACCTGGGGTCAGACACTCCCTTCCTAAAGTCCTCTACATATGATCTGATCTGATCTACTAGAGCATTGAATGGGCACGTTAAGCCTTCTGACCCCCGGTAATAAATAAGGGCGTCTTCTACCTCGCTTCCGTGTCACTTTCCTATCGGGCACTCTAGCCCAAATCTCCTAGCTTCCTATTTCTAAGGGTTGTTTAAGACTTGGGGTCAGACACTCCTTCCTAAAGTCCTCTACATATGATCTGATCTGATCTACTAGAGCATTGAATGGGCACGTTAAGCCTTCTGACCCCCGGTAGTAAATAAGGTCGTCTTCTACCTCGCTTCCGTGTCACTTTCCTATCGGGCACTCTAGCCCAAATCTCCTAGCTTCCTATTTCTAAGGGTTGTTTAAGACCTGGGGTCAGACACTCCCTTCCTAAAGTCCTCTACATATGATCTGATCTGATCTACTAGAGCATTGAATGGGCACGTTAAGCCTTCTGACCCCCGGTAATAAATAAGGGCGTCTTCTACCTCGCTTCCGTGTCACTTTCCTATCGGGCACTCTAGCCCAAATCTCCTAGCTTCCTATTTCTAAGGGTTGTTTAAGACCTGGGGTCAGACACTCCCTTCCTAAAATCCTCTACATATGATCTGATCTGATCTACAAGAGCATTGAATGGGCACGTTAAGCCTTCTGACCCCCGGTAGTAAATAAGGTCGTCTTCTACCTCGCTTCCGTGTCACTTTCCTATCGGGCACTCTAGCCCAAATCTCCTAGCTTCCTATTTCTAAGGGTTGTTTAAGACCTGGGGTCAGACACTCCCTTCCTAAAATCCTCTACATATGATCTGATCTGATCTACAAGAGCATTGAATGGGCACGTTAAGCCTTCTGACCCCCGGTAGTAAATAAGGTCGTCTTCTACCTCGCTTCCGTGTCACTTTCCTATCGGGCACTCTAGCCCAAATCTCCTAGCTTCCTATTTCTAAGGGTTGTTTAAGACCTGGGGTCAGACACTCCCTTCCTAAAATCCTCTACATATGATCTGATCTGATCTACAAGAGCATTGAATGGGCACGTTAAGCCTTCTGACTCCCGGTAGTAAATAAGGTCGTCTTCTACCTCGCTTCCGTGTCACTTTCCTATCGGGCACTCTAGCCCAAATCTCCTAGCTTCCTATTTCTAAGGGTTGTTTAAGACTTGGGGTCAGACACTCCCTTCCTAAAGTCCTCTACATATGATCTGATCTGATCTACTAGAGCATTGAATGGGCACGTTAAGCCTTCTGACCCCCGGTAGTAAATAAGGTCGTCTTCTACCTCGCTTCCGTGTCACTTTCCTATCGGGCACTCTAGCCCAAATCTCCTAGCTTCCTATTTCTAAGGGTTGTTTAAGACCTGGGGTCCAGACACTCCCTTCCTAAAATCCTCTACATATGATCTGATCTGATCTACTAGAGCATTGAATGGGCACGTTAAGCCTTCTGACCCCCGGTAGTAAATAAGGTCGTCTTCTACCTCGCTTCCGTGTCACTTTCCTATCGGGCACTCTAGCCCAAATCTCCTAGCTTCCTATTTCTAAGGGTTGTTTAAGACCTGGGGTCAGACACTCCCTTCCTAAAGTCCTCTACATATGATCTGATCTGATCTACTAGAGCATTGAATGGGCACGTTAAGCCTTCTGACCCCCGGTAATAAATAAGGGCGTCTTCTACCTCGCTTCCGTGTCACTTTCCTATCGGGCACTCTAGCCCAAATCTCCTAGCTTCCTATTTCTAAGGGTTGTTTAAGACTTGGGGTCAGACACTCCCTTCCTAAAGTCCTCTACATATGATCTGATCTGATCTACTAGAGCATTGAATGGGCACGTTAAGCCTTCTGACCCCCGGTAGTAAATAAGGTCGTCTTCTACCTCGCTTCCGTGTCACTTTCCTATCGGGCACTCTAGCCCAAATCTCCTAGCTTCCTATTTCTAAGGGTTGTTTAAGACCTGGGGTCAGACACTCCCTTCCTAAAGTCCTCTACATATGATCTGATCTGATCTACTAGAGCATTGAATGGGCACGTTAAGCCTTCTGACCCCCGGTAGTAAATAAGGGCGTCTTCTACCTCGCTTCCGTGTCACTTTCCTATCGGGCACTCTAGCCCAAATCTCCTAGCTTCCTATTTCTAAGGGTTGTTTAAGACCTGGGGTCAGACACTCCCTTCCTAAAGTCCTCTACATATGATCTGATCTGATCTACTAGAGCATTGAATGGGCACGTTAAGCCTTCTGACCCCCGGTAGTAAATAAGGTCGTCTTCTACCTCGCTTCCGTGTCACTTTCCTATCGGGCACTCTAGCCCAAATCTCCTAGCTTCCTATTTCTAAGGGTTGTTTAAGACCTGGGGTCAGACACTCCCTTCCTAAAATCCTCTACATATGATCTGATCTGATCTACTAGAGCATTGAATGGGCACGTTAAGCCTTCTGACCCCCGGTAGTAAATGAGGGCGTCTTCTACCTCGCTTCCGTGTCACTTTCCTATCGGGCACTCTAGCCCAAATCTCCTAGCTTCCTATTTCTAAGGGTTGTTTAAGACCTTGGGGTCAGACACTCCTTCCTAAAATCCTCTACATATGATCTGATCTGATCTACTAGAGCATTGAATGGGCACGTTAAGCCTTCTGACCCCCGGTAATAAATAAGGGCGTCTTCTACTTCGCTTTCGTGTCACTTTCCTATCGGGCACTCTAGCCCAAATCTCCTAGCTTCCTATTTCTAAGGGTTGTTTAAGACCTGGGGTCAGACACTCCCGTCCTAAAGTCCTCTACATATGATCTGATCTGATCTACTAGAGCATTGAATGGGCACGTTAAGCCTTCTGACCCCCGGTAGTAAATAAGGTCGTCTTCTACCTCGCTTCCGTGTCACTTTCCTATCGGGCACTCTAGCCCAAATCTCCTAGCTTCCTATTTCTAAGGGTTGTTTAAGACCTGGGGTCAGACACTCCCTTCCTAAAATCCTCTACATATGATCTGATCTGATCTACTAGAGCATTGAATGGACACGTTAAGCCTTCTGACCCCCGGTAATAAATAAGGGCGTCTTCTACCTCGCTTCCGTGTCACTTTCCTATCGGGCACTCTAGCCCAAATCTCCTAGCTTCCTATTTCTAAGGGTTGTTTAAGACTTGGGGTCAGACACTCCCTTCCTAAAGTCCTCTACATATGATCTGATCTGATCTACTAGAGCATTGAATGGGCACGTTAAGCCTTCTGACCCCCGGTAATAAATAAGGGCGTCTTCTACTTCGCTTTCGTGTCACTTTCCTATCGGGCACTCTAGCCCAAATCTCCTAGCTTCCTATTTCTAAGGGTTGTTTAAGACCTGGGGTCAGACACTCCCTTCCTAAAGTCCTCTACATATGATCTGATCTGATCTACTAGAGCATTGAATGGGCACGTTAAGCCTTCTGACCCCCGGTAGTAAATAAGGTCGTCTTCTACCTCGCTTCCGTGTCACTTTCCTATCGGGCACTCTAGCCCAAATCTCCTAGCTTCCTATTTCTAAGGGTTGTTTAAGACCTGGGGTCAGACACTCCCTTCCTAAAATCCTCTACATATGATCTGATCTGATCTACTAGAGCATTGAATGGGCACGTTAAGCCTTCTGACCCCCGGTAGTCAATAAGGTCGTCTTCTACCTCGCTTCCGTGTCACTTTCCTATCGGGCACTCTAGCCCAAATCTCCTAGCTTCCTATTTCTAAGGGTTGTTTAAGACCTGGGGTCAGACACTCCCTTCCTAAAATCCTCTACATATGATCTGATCTGATCTACTAGAGCATTGAATGGGCACGTTAAGCCTTCTGACCCCCGGTAGTAAATAAGGTCGTCTTCTACCTCGCTTCCGTGTCACTTTCCTATCGGGCACTCTAGCCCAAATCTCCTAGCTTCCTATTTCTAAGGGTTGTTTAAGACCTGGGGTCAGACACTCCCTTCCTAAAGTCCTCTACATATGATCTGATCTGATCTACTAGAGCATTGAATGGGCACGTTAAGCCTTCTGACCCCCGGTAGTAAATAAGGGCGTCTTCTACCTCGCTTCCGTGTCACTTTCCTATCGGGCACTCTAGCCCAAATCTCCTAGCTTCCTATTTCTGAGGGTTGTTTAAGACCTGGGGTCAGACACTCCCTTCCTAAAATCCTCTACATATGATCTGATCTGATCTACTAGAGCATTGAATGGGCACGTTAAGCCTTCTGACCCCCGGTAGTAAATAAGGTCGTCTTCTACCTCGCTTCCGTGTCACTTTCCTATCAGGCACTCTAGCCCAAATCTCCTAGCTTCCTATTTCTAAGGGTTGTTTAAGACTTGGGGTCAGACACTCCCTTCCTAAAGTCCTCTACATATGATCTGATCTCATCTACTAGAGCATTGAATGGGCACGTTAAGCCTTCTGACCCCCGGTAGTAAATAAGGTCGTCTTCTACCTCGCTTCCGTGTCACTTTCCTATCGGGCACTCTAGCCCAAATCTCCTAGCTTCCTATTTCTAAGGGTTGTTTAAGACCTGGGGTCAGACACTCCCTTCCTAAAATCCTCTACATATGATCATTGAACAAAAAGCTTAATAACTGGCAATTTTAAAAATTAATTTTGCATCTTTTTTAGAGAATAAAGGAAATACTTAAAACACAGTGCGTCAAAGAATTTTTAAGACTGGGTCTGTAAAATGAAATAGAAACAAGAAATTATAATTTGTTTTGGTTTGTTATTCAAAATAAGTCCCTCCGGCTTCAATACACTTGTTTCAGCGATTTAATAATGATTCGAATGCCTGTTCCAGTTCACTTTGCGAAATTACCTCCAAAGCACGCGTCGAAGCTGTTTCTATGGTCGAAATATCATCAAAATAACACTCTTTTAACGTCATTTTCAGTTTTGGGAACAAAGAAAAGTCGCAGGGTGCTAAATCAGGTGAATACGGTGGATGATTCAACACACAGACGTTATTTTTCGCCAAAAATCTACGAACAAGAAGTGAGGTGTGACTGGGTGCATTATCGTGCAACAAACACCAACTGTTTTCATCCCGATATTCTGGACGAATGCCACGAATTCTGCCCATCAAACGCCTCAAAACATTTAAATAAAACTCACCAGTAATTGTTTGTCCACTTAGAAGAAATTCTTTGTGGATAATACCCTTACTATCGAAGAATGTAATGAGCATTGTTTTGATTTTCCATGGAACTTTTCTTGTTTTTTGGCTTGTGGCGAGTTTTTTTGACTTCCATTCCGCACTTTGTCGCTTTGTTTTAGGATCATATTGAAAACACCATGTTTCATCACCAGTAGCAATCGATTTTAAGAAGTTTGGATCATTTTCAGCGGCTGAAATGATGTCTCTGCAATGTGCACTTCTCCTTGATTTTTGTTCATTGGTTAACGTGTGTGGAACAAATTTAGCACAGACTTTTGTTTTGCCCAAATCTTCATGCAGGATGGTTCGAATGCGTTTCTTTGTTGATGTTTAAAGACTCTTCCATCATTCTTAGTGACGCACATCGATTGTTTGCCACGAAATCACACACTTTTTCAATAATCTCATGTGCCCTTGGTCTTCCGGTATGCTTATCATCTTCTAGCGTATCTCTTCCGTCCAAAAAACGTTTGTGCCACAGGAAAACAATTGATCTACTTAAACAAAACTCACCGTAAACTTGTTTCATCATTTGGTACGTAGGCACTTTTATCAAGTTTTGCGTTAAATTTAATAACAGCCCTTTGTTCCATCTTAATAATTCAACATAAAAAAATTTAACTTCTCTAATGAACGGCCGTTTCATTTGAGTTACTTTAACAACTGCGCAGTACTTTTGGCAGAAAGCAAGCAGATGGTCACGGTTTATAACGCATTCGCGATTACACCGGTGGCGCCACCGTAGGCTGAAATCTAGCGCCAGTCTTAAAAATTCTTTCACGCACTGTGTATAACTGAAAGTAAGATCTACCAAATTCTAGGCAGGCAGTAATTGCAAGCAAAAGTTTGAAATCCTGAAAAAATAAGTTGTTTTTTTTTTTTTTTTTTTTTTTTTGGGCAAAATAAAGTATCCATTGATTTTTACAAAAAAAAAAGGCGGGGAGGGGGGGGGGTATTTTTCCGCGAGTTTTCCGTGAATTTTTGGAACCATTTTCAAATTCCCAGAGAATTCCTGGTTTTCCCTGTTTTCCAGTTTGAGTGGGAACCCTGGCACTGTCGTAGTGAACTTTCACAAACGTCAGTATTGGTCAAACACAAAGAAACAATTGAAGAAAGCACTTGGTATTTGACAGAATCAAAGTATGATCAAACACACACATACACGCTTTACATTTTTCAAAATAAAACAAAATTTATTCCATCAGTCATTAAAGGAAAAAAACAACATGTTGTCTAGTACATGTACACAGATTTTGAGGAATGGGCCTGTGAAGCTAATACACAATGCAAAGAGAACAAAACGTAACTTTTATACACACTTTTGTTTTTATAAGTGAATGTAAGAATGGCTGGTTTTTAGTGAAGGGTGTAAAATAGTTTTTATCAATAGGAAGCATTGCTTTACATTAAGCAGATGAAGTAGCAGGTTTTTCTTTCATATGCTCCGAGGTTGGTTTTTTTTTTTTTTTTTTTTTTTTTTTTTGCGCACCTTGATTTAATTATTTTGGATAGTTCTAATAACGGATTGTGCACTGCATAAAAAAAGAAGTTACCACAAAAACATTAGGAGATGTATGACAAAATAAATACCACACTTGCATTATGCAAATAGCCTGTACAGTTATATGAGATCTTTTACAATTTTGAACATTACCATAATTTAAAACCAATTGAATAACTTTCTCCAAATGAAATATAGTAAGGACACAACATGATGTCCTACTTTTTAATTCAACAATTCAAGACAACATACACAATACCATATAGCAACAACGGTAATCACTTTCTTTTACAAATACACACTCGTTTCCATTCCGATTAAACATTGAGAAAAAATTTCTATTTTTTTTTTTACTGTTTTCTTTTTTATTTAAAAGGGGACTAAGTTTTCAAGAAAAAGACAATCACAAGACGAAAATACAACATAAGAACTTCAGTCAGATGGCTCATAGAAATTAGTGGTACTCCGTTTGTACACCAACTTTATATACACACACACACACTTAATTTAAACATATTCAATTTTTAATAACTTACTCCTCCACTGTTACTTGGAAACAGTTATGAACAAACATCGACAGTTAATTTACACAACATAATTACATCTTTCCTACATCAAAGAAACTGGCTAATTTTTGTATGCAAAAAGTGTACATGTCAAAATGCACTACTGTTTTTCATTCTTTCAAAACTTCACATTTTTTTTTTTTTTAATGCTAAATTCTACTCAAAAATATCTTAAAGTATTCTTCTGTAACAAAGTAAGAAAAGCTGAGAAAATGGCAAGTTTCTTTTATGCCTTGATGGTCGGATTTTATTGGAAGCATTATTGTAAAAACACTACCTACATCAAAGTACCTACAAGTGGACATTTAAGTACCGGACAAATGCTTTTTTTATCACCCGCTGATTGTCGGTAAAAACATTTTTTTTTTTTTTATTTTACAGACACAAGGAAGTTTTCAACAGTATTTTGAACCAGAATATCTCAAACATTACGGAAACCAATTCTATCAATCCTGACATAGAAAGTAACATTTCACTTCTTCTTAGCAATACTCAGTATTGTACAAATAAAAATTTGCTCTTCAAGTTTATTTATTTATTTAAAGCTCTAGTAAAACTGTTGGAAAACTCCATCCATACCAAGTAGGCATAAAATTTTGACTCCTAAAAATTAAAGAAAATATGCCCTCATTTGCAATTTTTATAGTGTTTTTAAAGTCAGATGTACAGTGAAGTTATGATCAGTGTTTCCTTCAGGACTTTTTGGCCTGGGGGAGGGGGGGGGGAATGGAACCTTAGAGGGGGCAAGTTTTCCATTTGCTATAAATCCATTTGCTATATATACATATATAGCAAATGGAACCCCCCCCCCCCCCACTGAAAAATGTTTTATTTTTATTTTTTTTTTTTTTTTGGTAAAATGCGACTTACGTTAGACAAAAATGCCTGAATTTTATAAAAATGTATCAACTTACATTAGAAAAAATTGCTTTAATTTTTCTCTTCAATTTTTCAGTAACTTTAATTTTGTTCCAGATGGTGGATTTCAACCCCCCCCCCCCAAGAAAAATTCTGTATACATCCCCGATATAGTAATTAGAAATGTTTATCTATTAAAATGCATTCAACGCACTCTTGACCCTGAATCACGATTCCTAGACAACTAGTTTTTAATAAAATAAACTATAACTAGGACCATTTGAACAAATATTGAAAAAAAATATAATTGAGAAATATTTGTAGCATAAAAAGAAATGAAACTACTTTCTTTTTCATCATAGCCTGAATTTATTAAAATTTTGTTCGGTAACCTAAAATGTCTCCGGGGGGGCGAATGGTCGTTTCCGGGAAGGCTTCGCCCCTGGATGTATGCCTGAAAGAAACACTGGTTATGATCAGTGGCATGCAGAAGGACCTTGCAGACCGAGTGATATCCCCACCCCTGATGTTCAAAGGGGGCCCTTAAAGGTTTAGAGAATATCATGCGTAAGTTCTGAATACGCTGAAAGCGCGTTGAACTTATGTTACTTGGCTATATTAACTGTTATCATTTATTCAATATATTGAATTAGTTTCAGTGTTTGAAGTGAGCCGGTAAGGTATAGCGGTAGTTAAAAAACTGGAAGTGAGCATACCGGCAGTTAAAAAAAACATTATTTACCTCCTCCTGGTATGTAATAAATTATAAACCCGTCACAAACTATGTAGAGAAATTAGGATGAAAGCACAAATTTTACATACATGAGGCTGATGAAGGGGAAATAAAGCTGAACTTTTTAACCGCACGGGTGAAAAATAAGAACGTGCTGCGAAACAGTGTGAGCAAGACAAAATTGTTCACTGAAATCTATTGTGTAAATACTAAGCTGGAGCACATCACTGTATTAAATTTGTATTATTGCGACTGCATGCCATGTGCTTCAAACTTATCCCTTTGTCTTTGGTTGCTAGTTAATGCATAATTTTTCACCTTGCGTGTGGAATATCATTGAAAATTTCTTTTTCTTCAATCATTGCCTTCATTTGATGATGTTTTTGATCAGTGGTATCAACTTGTTATGAACAACATGAAATTTTAGAAACGAACTTGAAGAATAAAAATTTTAATTCTTTAAGTTCGTTTTTAAAATTTTATGTCATTACAAAACAAATTTTGAAGATGACAATCCGATTTTTGGCGTAAATGTGACAAAGATGGTAAGTCAGATAATATCCGAAAACTTGAAAATTTTCATCTTCCTGGAGCGGGACTCCAACCCGCGTCTCCCAGAAAACGCCCGGGAATGCTAACCACTACACCACCCAGAACGACCAAGTTCCAAGTTTCCGATCAATTTGAATATAACCATCACAGGATTCGCTAGTCGAAGCAACCGGCATTCATGTTTAGCGAATCTCGAGGTTAAGAATCTTATCCCGTGTTTGCCCGGAAAAGCAGATAAGTCATGAATGGATTATGGGATTTTACTGCTTCTCCGGGCAAACACGGGATAAGATTCTTAACCTCCAGATTCGCTAAACATGAATGCCGGTTGCTTCGACTAGCGAATCCTGTGATGGTTATATTCAAATTGATCGGAAATTTGAGACTTGGTCGTTCTGCGTGGTGTAGTGGTTAGCATACCCGGGCGTTTTCTGGGAGACGCGGGTTCGAGTCCTGCTCCAGGACGATGGAAATTTTCAAGTTTTCGGATATTATCTGACTTACCATCCTTGTCACATTTACGCCAAAAATCGGATTGTCATCTTCAAAATTTGTATTATATGGCGTAATCCCGTATTTCTTTCATGATTTATCTGCTTCTCCGGGCAAACACGGGATAAGATTCTTAACTTCCAGATTCGCTAAACATGAATGCCGGTTGCTTCGACTAGCGAATCCTGTGATGGTTAAATTCAAATTGATCGGAAACTTGAAACTTGGTCGTTCTGGGTGGTGTAGTGTTTAGCATACCCGGGCGTTTTCTGGGAGACGCGGGTTCGAGTCCTGCTCCAGGACGATGGAAATTTTCAAGTTTTCGGATATTATCTGACTTACCATCCTTGTCACATTTACGCCAAAAATCGGATTGTCATCTTCAAAATTTGTATTATATGGCGTAATCCCGTATTTCTTTCATGATTTATCTGCTTCTCCGGGCAAACACGGGATAAGATTCTTAACCTCCACATTCGCTAAACATGAATGCCGGTTGCTTCGACTAGCGAATCCTGTGATGGTTATATTCAAATTGATCGGAAACTTGAAACTTGGTCGGTCTGGGTGGTGTAGTGGTTAGCATACCCGGGCGTTTTCTGGGAGACGCGGGTTCGAGTCCTGCTCCAGGACGATGGAAATTTTCAAGTTTTCGGATATTATCTGACTTACCATCCTTGTCACATTTACGCCAAAAATCGGATTGTCATCTTCAAAATTTGTATTATATGGCGTAATCCCGTATTTCTTTCATTATTTTTCTGCTTTTCCGGGCAAACACGGGATAAGATTCTTAACCTCCAGATTCGCTAAACATGAATGCCGGTTGCTTCGACTAGCGAATCCTGTGATGGTTAAATTCAAATTGATCGGAAACTTGAAACTTGGTCGTTCTGGGTGGTGTAGTGGTTAGCATACCCGGGCGTTCTCTGGGAGACGCGAGTTCGAGTCCCGCTCCAGGACGATGAAAATCTATTTTCAAGTTTTCGGATATTATCTGACTTACCATCCTTGTCACATTTACGCCAAAAATCGGATTGTCATCTTCAAAATTTGTATTATATGGCGTAATCCCGTATTTCTTTCATGATTTATCTGCTTCTCCGGGCAATCACGGGATAAGATTCTTAACCTCCAGATTCGCTAAACATGAATGCCGGTTGCTTCGACTAGCGAATCCTGTGATGGTTTTATTCAAATTGATCGGAAACTTGAAACTTGGTCGTTCTGGGTGGTGTAGTGGTTAGCATACCCGGGCGTTTTCTGGGAGACGCGGGTTCGAGTCCTGCTCCAGGACGATGGAAATTTTCAAGTTTTCGGATATTATCTGACTTACCATCCTTGTCACATTTACGCCAAAAATCGGATTGTCATCTTCAAAATTTGTATTATATGGCGTAATACCGCATTTCTTTCATGATTTATCTGCTTCTCCGGGCAAACACGGGATAAGATTCTTAACCTCCAGATTCGCTAAACATGAATGCCGGTTGCTTCGACTAGCGAATCCTGTGATGGTTATATTCAAATTGATCGGAAACTTGAAACTTGGTCGTTCTGGGTGGTGTAGTGGTTAGCATACCCGGGCGTTTTCTGGGAGACGCGGGTTCGAGTCCTGCTCCAGGACGATGGAAATTTTCAAGTTTTCGGATATTATCTGAATTCCCATCCTTCTCACATTTACGCCAAAAAACGGATTGTCATCTTTAAAATTTGTATTATATGGCGTAATCCTGTATTTCTTTCATGGTTTCATGTCATTGTTCACAAGTTGATACCACTGGTACATTTTGTTGTGAACAATGACATGAAATTTAAACAACATGACATCTTAAAACGAACTTGAAGAATTAAAAATTTAATTCTTCAAGTTCGTTTTTAAAATTCCATGTCATTGTTCACAATAGGTTGCTACCACTGGTCAAAAAC
Organism: Macrothele yani; assembly: GCA_039090855.1. Classification (NCBI taxonomy): domain Eukaryota; kingdom Metazoa; phylum Arthropoda; class Arachnida; order Araneae; family Macrothelidae; genus Macrothele; species Macrothele yani. The sequence continues at coordinate 17,204,494 of CM077034.1, read as the reverse complement.
ATCATCAGATAAAGTCAATGATTGAAGAAAAAGAAATTTCTGATTATATTCCACACGCAAGGTGAATAATTATGGATTAACTAACAACCAAAGACAAAAGGGTAAGTTTGAAGCATATTGCGTGCAATTTAATGTATATTATTTACATATACATACATGAGACTGACGAAGGGGGAAAAAAGCTGAACATTTTAACCGGATGAAAAGTTAGAACATGCAGTTACACTCTGAATATAAGCATCATTCATTTATTTAAGTAAAAAATAAAACTGGATCACATCACTGTATTCAAAATATAAATAAAGTTATTGACATTTAACAACAACACAGGATGGAATCAACATCGGGGGAGGGGGGGCTGATGCGATTACGGGTGAAATCTTTGCTCCATCCGACTTACATTTTTGGAAATATTTTCAAGGTGAAATGCAAATACTTATGAAATAAAATGAACAACACTAGGCAGAAGAAACATCGCAAGAAAAAACAAAAATTGCGATCACGGGAGAAATCTTCACTCCAACTTAAGATTTCGAAAGTCGGAATTCCGTCCTCCGATGGTAAACATGACCCCCCCCCCCACCCCCAACGAAAAATTATGTTCAGTAATGCATCGGTCTCGAGAACTGTACAAGTGGAAGGATCTCCTGCCTGAAAATTACAAGGAAATTTTCGAGCTGTCTAACTTCCGTTTTCAGAAAATTATTTCCATTTTCAAGCTAAATTACAATTATCGATGGAATAAAATTATATTTAACAGAAATACTGGGGAAAAGAGATTACGACATTCACTCCGTTCAAGTTCAGTTTTTGAAGGAGGAAATACCGTCTCCTGACGAAAAACGACCCCCCCCTCCCCATGTATCTTTTGTATCGATCTCGAGACCGACCCAAATGATGACAAAAAAAAAACGGAATTCCGCGGAAGAATCTCATGTATGCATATAACAGCTTCGGAACATTGTTTCCCTGTATATCCTTAGAATCACATCTTTTTTACTGTCAAAGAGTGAAAACTAATTCAATATATTGAACGAATAATATATGGTTTATAACATTCAGGTTTTCAAACAGAAGGGTCTGAGATGAGATAGTGTAAACGTGGTGACATGTAGGCACACTTTTAATCCACCATGGAAGATGGGCATTTGTCGACAAATAATGATTAAGGTCAAAAAGGATGTATTTGTAGAAGTTAGAATGAATGATAGAATAATCAGATTTTGGATGAATATTTCTTTTTTACAATACTGCAATTTTGTGTAGATCTAAAAAGAGTGCAGTAGAAAATCTCTGCCTCTGACACTTCTTGACATGTTATATGATTACATAACCAAGATGGCTAGGTTTAATCTAATAATGGACTTTTTTTTTTCCATAGCTTTTAAGAGATGTTCAAAAAGTAATGAGAATAATTAAATTACATAGTGTAAAATAAAATTACCACAGATTTTGTGTGCTACATTCATAAAGAAGCTCTAAAGTGATGCATCATGAGTGAAATACATATTTGTATTGCGTGTGTTTACAAGTCAGTCACAAAAAGTCAATATACATCTCTCAAAATGTAACGATTTAAGAAGATATGACCATTTGGGAAATTTAGTGCCTTTATACAGGATACTATGGACCAATCTCTACCCTCTCAGATTCTGGCAGAATTTAACTTACTAGAAAATACCTTGCAGTACACACTGGAGCTGGAAAAAGACCATAGCATCAATTTCCTTGATTTAACCTTGACCTCAAGAGAGGGAAGAATATTCACTCAGCTTTTTAGAAAACCCACCAACACAGGGAAGATGTTAGGCTTCTGCTCATTCCACCCTGATTATATTAAATTGAATACGGCAAGACAATTTTTGGAAAAAATTGAAGTCCTGGTCTCTTCAGCTACCCAAAAAGATCTTCACAAAGAAGAATTAAAAGAAATATTGGCAGAAAACAATTACCCCTCCCCATATGTTGAGAAAATATTTAGACAAGTGCCAAAAAAGAAGCAGGAAATAAACAACTTCAAATTCACCAGCAAAATTACGTACCACAAGGGACTTTTGAAAAACTGAAGAGGATCGGAGCAAAATATAATATCAGGCTTGCTCCAGATCTAAATAACAAATTAAAGAAATTCCTGCCAGCTTTAAAGCAGAAGGAAGTGGAAATCCAATTGCAAGAAGGAGTAATATATTGCATCGGCTGTAACTGCGGCCTCAGCTATATAGGAGAAACAGGGAAAAGTATTAAAGTCCGAATGAAAGAACACCAAGCAGCTATTAGGAACATTAGTAACAGAACAGAGCTAGACAGACATATACAAGCAAGTGGACACTCCATAAATTGGGACTCAGTAAGAATAATCGCCCACCAGTCAAACTTAGTAAGGAGGAAACTAGAAGAAGGGATCGGAATAGCAAGAAGAAGTACCACAATTAACGATAATTGCGGTTGGACACTTCCACATGAGTGGCAGCAACTACTGCAGTGACATAGTCCTGATGACGAACTAGGCTTTAGTTCGAGAATTTGACAACCAACTTTTTTGAGTAATTACCTCTATAAGACCCGTAAAAAAGTTAATTCCACATGTTTATGAAGATAAATACACGGCTGATATCCCTACACAAGAAAGAAGGAAGTTTAAATTTCATTGGAACCTACTGTTATGTTGCTATGGTGACACAGGAAAGTGAGCTGCCCGTGGGCCAAAGCCAGTGGGAAGAAATGGCGACTGCAGAAGAAAAGGCGTTTTGCACGATGGGTCATTGTGGACGGGACGACAGGGTTTTCTGCAAGAGGTTCTCCAGGTCTTCGGACCTTACTTCTTGTGACTTTTTTTTGTGGAGGTAAGTCAAAGACCATGTGTATATGCCACCTTTGCTGAGAACACTGCAAGAAATAAAGATGTGCATTCAGCTTGCACTGACAACAGCGACTATGGACATGCTTCATAATGTATGGAGTGAAATGAATTACCGTTTATATGCTGTCCGCATGACCCAGGAGAGTCACGTAAAATATCTGTAAGATATGGAAACAAAATTCTAGACTTTCTTTTCTATTGTGCAACAATGTGATCTCTGTATCTATGTTCATAAACCAGGTATTGCCATTTGCAATCGGGGCAATCATTTTGAGTTACCCTGTATTTTATGAGCACAACAAAGTTGTAAAATAATAAATGACTGAAACAAAATAAATTCACAGGAAAATGCAAATAACTTTGGAAATCACGTCACAATAGTCTGCATACAGTATGTGTATTTCTGCTTTGTCTTACGAACTCATTCATATTTAAGCAATCAGCAGACAGATGTGCATCACACTGATGAAAACTTGTGACGATGATGGGCAAAACACGTAACAATATTAACAAATAAAGGTAACTTGATCACGCTAGTTACGTTAAATGAAAACTTTTACAAAAAGTTTGTAAGTTGGAAGCTTTCGACCTTATCTTAGGTCTCCATCACGCCAATGGAGGACTAAGATTGTTGCCAGATTCTACATTTGAATTTTTCCTATTTTTGTTGTCAAAACTTAGAATTGATCTCCAGATCATCGGAATGTAGACAGGAGATTCGGAATTGCAAGTCATTGAGTTGAAAATAATTTCCAGGCTTTCACAGTAACAGAGGGCAAAACAATTGTCAGAAGAAGCAATTCGTCTTGCTTCGTTCCAGTGGGGAACTGCAGATGTGTCTTTCATTGTCAAAATAGACAAGGCAGTATTAGGATTGGCTTTCAAAACATCTTTTTTATGTTCCAAAATTCTATGGCTAATGCTCCTGTATGTGCTTCCAATGTATAAGTTATCCCCAGTAGAAGAAGAGATAGAAATGTATTAAACTTCTGGGAGGTCTAGATTTTCAGCTTTGTCCCTATCCCTTTGTAGAAGTTTCAAGATGTTTGGGGTAGATTTAATGGCAAGATGGTAACCAAAACTTCTAAAAACATCTTGAAACTTCTACATAAGAGTTTCAAGATGTTTGGGGTAGATTTAATGGCAAGATGGTAACCAAAACTTCTAAAAACATCTTGAAACTTCTACAAAGGAGTTTCAAGATGTTTGGGGTAGATTTAATGGCAAGATGGTAACCAAAACTTCTAAAAACATCTTGAAACTTCTACAAAGCGATAGGGACAAAGTTGAAAGCCTGAACCTCCCAGGAGTTTACTGTATTCCTATCTCTTCCTCTCCTGGGGATAACTTATACATTGGAAGCACATACAGGAGCATTAGCCATAGAATTTTGGAACATAAAAAGATGTTTTGAAAGCCAATCCTAATACTGCCTTGTCTATTTTGACAATGAAAGACACATCTGTAGTTCCCCACTGAAACGAAGCAAGACGAATTGCTTCTTCTGACAATTGTTTTGCCCTCCGTTACTGTGAAAGCCTGGAAATTATTTTCAACTCAATGACTTGCAATTCCGAATCTCCTCTCTACATTCCGATGATCTGGAGATCAATTCTAAGTTTTGGCAACAAAAATAGGAAAAATTCAAATGTAGAATCTGGCAACAATCTTAGTCCTCCATTGGCGTGATGAAGACCTAAGATAAGGTCGAAAGCTTCCAACTTACGAACTTTTAGTAACAGTTTTCATTTAACGTAACTAGCTTGATTAAGTTACCTCTATTTGATGAAAAGTTAATCTTGCGTGTGTTAGTTAAGTTCTTTTTAGTGTTCCAGTTAAAATGGCTCCACTAAAAGAAAGTTCTCTGCACATGAAAAATGTAATAATACAGTTGGGAAAGGGGGAAAAAATCTTACAGGGAGATTTCAAAAATTGTTGGGAAATCTGTTCAAGTGTCCAAACTGTTGTTAGGAATTACCAGTCAGCTGGAAATGTTTTCAAGAAAGCTCAAAATGGTCACCACCTGATCGAGCAGTTCTAAAAGGAGTCAAGTAAAATTCGAAAATATCTGCTTCAAAAATAATGGAATATATTGCAACAATGACTGGTAAGACGTGCATGCCAAGACTGTACGAAGAATTCTTCAGTCTAAAGGATTTAATGGTAGAATTCCCACTGGAAGAAAATCTCTAATAACCTCAACAAATCAGACAAAAAGACTTAACTTTGCCAAAAAGTACATCAACAAAGATTTTGACTTTCACGCCAAGGAGTGGTGGCTTTATAAGGTATCAGAACAGCTTAGGACTTGGAAGGCAATGGGTCTTTCAGCAGGGTAATGTCCTAAGCACACAGCCAAGATTGTCAAGGAGTGGTGGCCTTATAAGGTACCTGAACAGCTTAGGACTTGAAAGGCAATGGGTCTTTCAGCAGGGTAATGATCCAAAACACACACCCAAGATTGTCAAGGAGTGGTGGCTTTATAAGGTACCTGAACAGCTTAGGACTTGAAAGGTAATGGGTCTTTCAGCAGGGTAATGATCCAAAACACACACCCAAGATTGTCAAGGAGTGGTGGCTTTATAAGGTACCTGAACAGCTTAGGACTTGAAAGGCAATGGGTCTTTCAGCAGGGTAATGATCCAAAACACACACCCAAGATTGTCAAGGAGTGGTGGCTTTATAAGGTACCTGAACAGCTTAGGACTTGAAAGGCAATGGGTCTTTCAGCAGGGTAATGATCCAAAACACACACCCAAGATTGTCAAGGAGTGGTGGCTTTATAAGGTACCTGAACAGCTTAGGACTTGAAAGGCAATGGGTCTTTCAGCAGGGTAATGATCCAAAACACACACTCAAGATTGTCAAGGAGTGGTGGCTTTATAAGGTACCTGAACAGCTTAGGACTTGGAAGGCAATGGGTCTTTCAGCAGGGTAATGATCCAAAACACACACTCAAGATTGTCAAGGAGTGGCAGCCTTATAAGGTACCTGAACAGCTTTGGCCTTGGAAGGCAATGGGTCTTTCAGCAGGGTAATGATCCAAAACACACACCCAAGATTGTCCAGGAGTGGTGGGTTTATAAGGTACCTGAACAGCTTAGGACTTGAATGGCAATGGGTCTTTCAGCAGGGTAATGATCCAAAACACACACCCAAGATTGTCAAGGAGTGGTGGCTTTATAAGGTTCCTGAACAGCTTAGGACTTGAAAGGCAATGGGTCTTTCAGCAGGGTAATGATCCAAAACACACACCCAAGATTGTCAAGGAGTGGTGGCTTTATAAGGTTCCTGAACAGCTTAGGACTTGAAAGGCAATGGGTCTTTCAGCAGGGTAATGATCCAAAACACACACCCAAGATTGTCAAGGAGTGGTGGCTTTATAAGGTTTCTGAACAGCTTAGGACTTGAAAGGCAATGGGTCTTTCAGCAGGGTAATGATCCAAAACACACACCAAAGATTGTCAAGGAGTGGCAGCCTTAAAAGGTACCTGAACAGCTTTGGCCTTGGAAGGCAATGGGTCTTTCAGCAGGGTAATGATCCAAAACACACACTCAAGATTGTCAAGGAGTGGTGGCTTTATAAGGTACCTGAACAGCTTAGGACTTGGAAAGCAATGGGTCTTTCAGCAGGGTAATGATCCAAAACACACACCCAAAATTGTCAAGGAGTGGTGGCTTCATAAGGTACCTGAACAGCTTAGGTCTTGAAAGGCAATGGGTCTTTCAGCAGGGTAATGATCCAAAACACACACCCAAGATTGTCAAGGAGTGGTGGCTTTATAAGGTTCCTGAACAGCTTAGGACTTGAAAGGCAATGGGTCTTTCAGCAGGATAATGATCCAAAACACACACCCAAGATTGTCAAGGAGTGGTGGCTTTATAAGGTACCTGAACAGCTTAGGACTAGAAAGGCAATGGGTCTTTCAGCAGGGTAATGATCCAAAACACACACCCAAGATTGTCAAGGAGTGGTGGCTTTATAAGTTACCTGAACAGCTTAGGACTAGAAAGGCAATGGGTCTTTCAGCAGGGTAATGATCCAAAACACACACCCAAAATTGTCAAGGAGTGGTGGCTTTATAAGGTACCTGAACAGCTTAGGACTTGAAAGGCAATGGGTCTTTCAGCAGGGTAATGATCCAAAACACACACCCAAGATTGTCAAGGAGTGGTGGCTTTATAAGGTACCTGAACAGCTTAGGACTTGAAAGGTAATGGGTCTTTCAGCAGGGTAATGATCCAAAACACACACCCAAGATTGTCAAGGAGTGGTGGCTTTATAAGGTTCCTGAACAGCTTTGGACTTGAAAGGCAATGGGTCTTTCAGCAGGGTAATGATTCTAAGCACACACCCAAGACTGTCAAGGAGTGGTGGCTTTATAAGGTTCCTGAACAGCTTAGGACTTGAAAGGCAATGGGTCTTTCAGCAGGGTAATGATCCAAAACACACACCCAAGATTGTCAAGGAGTGGTGGCTTTATAAGGTACCTGAACAGCTTAGGACTTGAAAGGTAATGGGTCTTTCAGCAATGTAATGATCCAAAACACACACCCAAGATTGTCAAGGAGTGGTGGCTTTATAAGGTTCCTGAACAGCTTAGGACTTGGAAGGCAATGGGTCTTTCAGCAGGGTAATGATCCAAAACACACACCCAAGATTGTCAAGGAGTGGTGGCTGTATAAGGTACTTGAACAACTTAGGACTTGAAATGCAATGGGTCTTTCAGCAGGGTAATGATTCTAAGCACACACCCAAGACTGCCAAGGAGTGGTAGCTTTATAAGGTACCTGAACAGCTTAGGACTTGAAAGGCAATGGGTCTTTCAGCAGGGTAATGATTCTAAGCACACACCCAAGACTGTCAAGGAGTGGTAGCTTTATAAGGTACCTGAACAGCTTAGGACTTGGAAGGCAATGGGTCTTTCAGCAGGGTAATGGTCCAAAACACACACCCAAGATTGTCAAGGAGTGGTGGCTGTATAAGGTACCTGAACAACTTAGGACTTGAAAGGCAATGGGTCTTTCAGCAGGGTAATGATTCAAAACACACCCCCAAGATTGTCAAGGAGTGGTGGCTTTATAAGGTACCTGAACAGCTTTGGCCTTGGAAGGCATTGGGTCTTTCAGCAGGGTAATGATTCTAAGCACACACCCAAGACGGTGATGGCCTTATAAGGTACTTGAACAGTTCCATTGACGGTGCCAGTCACCAGACTTAAATCCAACTAAGCACCTGTGGGATGAACTTTAGAGAAAAGTTTGAAAACACGCTATCTCTTATCAGGATTCCTTGAAGGAAGCTTTAACGCAGGCATGGTCTGAAATTACACCAGATACTACAAAATCCCTTGTGTTGAAATGCCCATGCTGATTCAAAAGAAGTGCCTACACGATATTAATTCATTTTCCAGGAGTCGGAATCATGCATACTTCTAACATTCTTTTCTTTGTATGTAGACTTTTGTGATGTACATATATTCATTAAAAATATATTTCTTGTATATTAGCTTGACATTTTCATGTAGTTTTGAAGGTTAATATGCAGACCTTTGTGACTGATTGTATGTTGCACCCTCCTGCCTACAAGTGCCAAAATGGAGAGTTGCGTAGATCAACGCGATGTCATAAAGTTTTGTTGTCATTTCGGAAATCCGTTCTGGAAGTGTTTAGTACCCTTCACTGAGTTGCTCACAGTGGTAATTGAACCCAAACAAAAATTATGATCCGTGTTACGCAGATGCACTGCAAATAATGCTAAAATGAAATCTGATATTTTTAATTGTGCAAATTCCCGCCGTCACATCTTCTAAATTGTCCCTCAATTTTTGCAAGTCAGTGTTCTGCAGTACTGATTTTACAGGAGTGCTTATTCTGTGAAATCAAATTTCCTGAAACCAAACCCAAATTTCCTGAAATTAACGTACTTACAAAAAAAAAAAAAAAAAAAATCAGAATATATGAGTTACATTCCTAATTTATTTTCCAAGTTCCGATATTTTTTTTAAAGAACAGTGGCCTTTATAAAATTTTACTAATTGCAAATTTCCAGTGTTTGGCCCTTCAAAGCTATAAATAATACTTATAAAAAGCAAAATACTGAGAAAAAAATATAAAAGCTGCTCAGGAAATCTTTGTCATTGCATTGAAACCAATGACAAAGATTTCCTGAGCAGCAACCAGCAGGCATCCCGAAGGGAAGGGGGAGGGGTGAACAAAAAGTCAGCAGGGAGATCCTCCCTAGATCTCTGTGATGATGAGATGAGAAGTCTTGAAGGTCAAAAGCAGCAGACAGAGTGGGTGGGCCACTAAGCCCAGGGGGGGAGGAGCAAAGGGGCACTGCCAAGAAAAGAAAGGGGTGAGAAATTTCTGTTTGGAGTAGCTCTGGGCAAACCCAGCACCAAACCACGAAGGAAAGCAAACAGTTAACACACTTTTAGAAGACAAATATAACATTAGGTGGGGGGTGTAGGGGGGGGTGATCTCTCCCAGCTGAATTGGGTAGACACAGAGTGGACCTGTTTATCTTCTCCTCTGTGGGGGTAGATTGGCAGTCAGATTTCCCAACTCCCAGTGGAATTGAGTTTTGCTTTGGCCACCAAACAAGGGAAAACAGGGAAAGGACAGTGACAGGCCTTACCACTGGCTATAAAATAAAATTTCTGAAAAAAAAAAAAAAAAAAACCCGCCGAAAATTCCAGTACAACGCCGCAAATTTCCGTGAAAAAAAAAAAAAAAAACGCCGAAAATTTCTGCAGTACAACGTCGAAAATTTCGCAAAAAAAAAAAACAAAAAAAAAAAAAAACGTCGAAAATTTCTGGAGTACGACGTCGAAAATTTCCGGAATTTCCAGAAAATAAGCACCCCTGATTTTAGCTCCATGTAACCTTTAGCTACTTCCTACATATAAAAACAAAAAGAAAAAAAAAAAAACGCCGAAAATTCCCGGAGTACAACGTCGAAAATTTCGCAAACAAAAAACAAAAAAAAAAAAAAAAAACGCCGAAAATTTCTGGAGTACGACGTCGAAAATTTCCGGAATTTCCCGGAGTGCAACGTCGAAAATTTCGTAAAAAAAAAAAAAAAAAAAAAAAAACGCTGAAAATTTCCGGAGTACGACGTCGAAAATTTCCGGATTTTCCGGAAAATAAGCACCCCTGATTTTAGCTCCATGTAACCTTTAGCTACTTCCTACATATAAAAAACAAAAACAAAAAAAAAAAAACGCCGAAAATTCCCGGAGTACAACGTCGAAAATTTCGTAAAAAAAACAAAAACAAAAAAACGCCGAAAATTTCTGGAGTACGACGTCGAAAATTTCCGGAATTTCCGGAAAATAAGCACCCCTGATTTTAGCTCCATGTAACCTTTAGCTACTTCCTACATATAAAAAAAAAAAAAAAAAAAAAAACGATAAAGGGCTTTCATTTTCAAGGTGATGGAAAGTGTTTTTTAAGTCAGTGGGGGCAACCTTGAAGTGACTCTCAAGAAATGGTTTGGATCATACACTTACAAAATATGTAGAATGCTAGGAAAAGTATATTTCTCTCAAAAGGGATTGTTTTGAAAAGGATCATGCAGATTTAGACAGACAAAAATGTAATTACAATTTTAATAAGCCAATCTCATTAATTTTTGAACAGCCTACATAGATTTATTTTAATGTAAGTTCAAAATTTGGCACTTACGTATTAAACCGAGGACCTCAGCAGAGACCCGCGGTGATCAGTGTTCCGAACTTCGTTACGGACTTGTGACATCACTTGAGAAATTCCTTTGATATGCAGGGGTTGTCCAAAATAATGGAAACACCTCGCTGAAAACAGTGACTTTGGTATGTGCTGCTTTTTTGAGTAAAACAAACATGTTGCTACAAGTTGTTGACGAAATTCGTGCCAATAACACCAATTGCCAGAATGCCGTCGTTGCACGATATAAGATGAAATTCAAATTTAACGATGAAAAATGACTTTTTTTACACTGAATCAAAAGCCGAAAGTCAAAATCACATCACTAGATCTTTCATGCTGGCTCCCAGCACATCTTCAGGTGAATTCTAAAACAGGTGTTGTAAAAATTTGAAAAAGAGTCCACCGTGGAACGTCGCTTTTGTTTATATGCATCGCGTTCAGTTCCCGAATGACTACAAAAAACGTCACCATACTCTGACTTATGATTGTTGTGTCTTAATTGTTATTGGGAGAGTTCCGAAATAAAGTTCGAGTTATTGGTTTATTTGCTTCTTCTCGTTCGAAATTAACTGCATCCAAGTTGGAGGTATGAATCTGGGTATTTCATCGTTTCAACATTTATCAGCGTTATTGACGATGTGTAAACTCTCCGCTAGCAAAGTCGCATTTTTGTTTTTGTGAGAAGAAATAACTCTTGCCTCCTTCCACAGAGGGATGTGAGCTCCCTGGTTAACTAATCTTGCAAGTGCTGTACAGTTTGAATGTGTTTTGACACCGTACTTGTGTTCCGCAATACGAAAGTTCAAATTCCTCATGGTGGATCCAATATAAATTCGATCTATGTCAACGGTATCCAGGGCCTGTAAAGGTATTTTGTAAACTCCGAATCTGCTATTACTCGGAATTGGGTCCCGATCTTTTTTAATAGTTGACATTAGCTTGTTTGTTTTAATTCCTCTGTGGAATGAGGCAAGAGTTATTTCTTCTCACAAAAACAAAAATGCGACTTTGCTAGCGGAGAGTTTACACATCGTCAATGACGCTGATAAATGTTGTAACGATGAAATACCCAGATTCATACCTCCAACTTGGATGCAGTTAATTTCCAACGAGAAGAAGCAAATAAACCAATAGCTCGAACTTTATTTCGGAACTCACCCAATAACAATTAAGACACAACAATCATAAGTCAGAGTATGGTGACGTCTTTTGAAGTCATTCGGGAGCTGAACGTGATGCATATAAACAAAAGCGACGTTCCACGGTGGACTCCTTTTCAAATTTTTACGATACCTGTTTTAGAATTCACCTAAGGATGTGCTGGGAGCCAGCATGAAAGATAGATCTAGTGATGTGATTTTGACCTTCGGCTTTTGATTCGGTGTAAATAAAAGTCATTTTTCATCGTTAAATTTGAATTTCATCTTATATAGTGCAATGACGGCATTCTGGCAATTGATGTTGCTACAATTTTTTTTTTTTTTTGTTTTTGTAAAAAAGTGTATAACGAAGTGAATTTCTCCGTCATTTTTAGTCTACGCCGGGATTCGAACCCGGGTCCACTCATTCCGGAATAAGTTGCTCTACCATTTGAGCTACGCGGACATTTTATTCTGATTCCTATCTGCCTTTATGTCGTGTGCGTCCTTCTGGCAGGTACGTCACATCTCCTGGTACGTTACATCATCTCTCCCTTATTTTTTTTTTTTTTTTTTTCGAAGTGCTGCTCTTATTTTTCCTATCTCGCGGTGTGGAAATAACATCACACCATTGCGAGATTGTGAACGGTCGGGTCATCCGGATAGTTCGGGCGCCATTATAACGAAGTGAATTTCTCCGTCATTTTTGGTCTACGCCGGGATTCGAACCCGGGTCCACTCATTCCGGAATAAGTTGCTCTACCATTTGAGCTACGCGGACATTTTATTCTGATTCCTATCCGCCTTTATGTCGTGTGCGTCCTTCTGGCAGGTACGTCACATCTCCTGGTACGTTACAAGTGTTGCTTATAGTCTCAAGGGTCTGTGTGATTGCATTGTAAATCGGTGTTTGCATAATTTCGTTCCAGGTGAAGGCACAATGAGTGACCTGTCGGTCGGAGTTCCAAAGAGGGCAGATTGTAGGAGCCCCGTCTGGTTGGTTGGTGCCTTCGGTAACCACAGTGGCACAGGTATTGGGGGTATCGAGAGGTACCGTGTCAAAGGACACGACAACACACAATGTTCACGGCACAACATCGTCTGCGAGACACAACTGTGGAAGGAAAACCAAACTCACTGCGAGAGACAGGAGGACATTAAATAGGATTGCGACTGCAGACACGGTGACGAAAGTGACTGCTGAGCTTAATGAGCATCTCCAAAACCCAGTGTCGACCCACACAATGGAAAGTGAATTGCATAAGCACACTATTTACAGCAGAGCTGCGATTGCAAAACCCCCTGGTGCCACAGGTGAATGTGAAACGGAGACTACAGTGGTGCCGGGAACATGATACGTAAACTGCCGATCACTGGAAACATGTCTTGTTTTCCGATGTATCAAGTTTCTCACTATTCCCCATCACAGGACGGGTTTACGTGTGGAGAATCCTTGCAGAAGACTACAACCCAGACTATCTCCTTCCTACATGGGGGTGGTTCCGTAATGGTTTGGGCCACGATCTCGGTAGTTTGCAGCAGGTCCTATTATCACCTTACATGGACGGATCACTAGCGGTGACCATGTCACTCTTTTGGCCGACCATGTGCATTGAATGGCGCGGACATCGTTTCCGTCAGGGGGATTGCACCTTTCGAGATGACAATGCCCCGATTCGCAGAAGTCGAACCGCGGTTTGCGGAACTTCATGAGGATGAAGTTGCAAACCTTTTCTGGCCTGCGCAGTCACCGGATCATTGAGCGCCTGTGGTCTGTGTTGGAAAACAGAGTGCGATCCCATTATCCTCCTCCGCCGTCTCTCAAGGAATTGGAGCAGTTTCTGCAGGAAGAATGGTACAACATACCACTCACCACCATCCAGGACTTGTATGCGTCCATTCCAGGGGGGGGGGGGGGTTCAACAGTTTTAAATGCCAAGGGTGCTCCCACACCGTATTAGGTGCGTAACACCTATTGTTTCAAGGTGTTTCTATTATTTTGGACAACCCCTGTATCATTCAATTCCTTGTTTCTCGTTCTTAGTTTGTTTCGCATTCTAATGCTGCAAGCTTTCGCCATTTTGTGGAAATACGATGAAAATTTGGGATCTACCTAACACTGAGGAAGAGGCGCCAAGTTTTTTTTTCAGAGTACAGGAATATTGCCAAGACAGCGTATATGTAAGAATGGCCATAATATGATATTATACTTTTCATTTAAATCTTGGCAGTGAAAGCTGTAAGAGCAAAGGAGGTATGTGTGTTGGAAATAGGTTCGAAGGATCTTGTATACCGTTTCACAAATTATTTACTGTTGGTGTGGGTACCACTATTGATAATGTTTGGCAAACATCAGAAAAGCTGGACTGATGCCATGTGTTCTTTTTCTTCTTTATGTTGAACTGTTTATCTTTTGTATGTGTACTTGGCATTGTTAGGCAGTAAATTTTCTTTTCTTTATATTGAACTGTTTGACTTTTGTACGTGTAATTTAGGCAATATATAGGCAGCACATGTTGAATTTTGTACGTGTAATTTAGGCAGCGTATGTTTCTTACCCTAAACACCCAAAATTTTAATGTGAAATTAAAAAAAAAAAAAAAACAGCTTTCTAGCTGCACATTTAAACTTGACTGCTAGATTCGAAGGTCCTGAAATCCATTGAATTCTTGACATAGTGAATCATGTTTCTGTAATTTACTACACAAGCAGTCTTGCCAAAAAAAAAAATATTTTTTTTTTGTCTTACACACAAAAAAAAAAAAGGAAATAAATACATATCAATTTGTGTTGGAGGGCAAAATCTCTTGTTTAACATTTACAGAATGCAGGTATTACACAACTTTATATTCACTCAATTTCGTTCCTTTTTTTTTTTTTTTTTTTTTAAGCTTTCACATGTGCATTTTCTTTTGTTCAACACCAAAAAAAAAAAAAAATATTTTGGGCTCTCCATTTTTGATGAAACCCAAGAGTACTGTGCAAGCTAGGAGTAGTTATTGATTCCTGTTTTATGATTACTATCCTTAGCAAAGAGAGCCAATGAGAAATAAAGAAGAACCACAAAACCCATGTCTCTCTTAAGACTAGAACCCAGGTGGTCCTTGGTTAAACGAACTTTTTTGTTGGTCATGTGCTGAGTGGTGCATTTCAAATGGATCACAATCTTTGCTATAGTTGGATTCCACTTATAAAAAAAAAAATTCACAGAGGAACTTAAAATTCACAGAGCTTACTTTTTTTATTAATAATCTAAAACAACTATTATGGGAATTTTACTAGGAAATTTTTTCATTTAATTGCAAATTTTTGGAGAAAACTCTTCTCCAGGCTGTCTTTTTGTTGTCACTTATTCCTGTCACTATCGCGGTTACGGTTAACCTTGACGGTTTAGGTTATTTTTCAACAAATCCTGCCAGATGTTAGGCAGGGAAAATCCTTTGCAGTCATTGATGATGGAATTTTGATTTTTATCAATCTCTATTCCTTCTTTCAGCTTTCTTTTTTGAAAATTGCTTTGGAAACTGATGACTTTAAGGGAATTCCAATCCATGCTGTGCCCAGTTTCTCTAACATGCCTATCTAATCCAGTCTTGTTGGAGCAATTTTTCATAGCTGCTTTATGCTCTACTATACGAGTTTCTAGTCTGCGACCTGTTTTACCTATATAAGATAGTCCACAACTACAATTTACTTCATAGACTACTCCTTGCATTTTTAAAATATCTTCTTCTCTTTCAACTATTTTAGGGAAAATTTTTTTAACTTTGTTCTCTAAACTTAGAGCTAGCCTAATACTGTACTTCTTACTAATTCTCTTTAAAGACTCAAATAAACCTTTGTGGTAAGAAATTTTTCTTTCTAGACTCATTCAATGAATTAGATGATTCCCTTAAGTTCACTTTTGAACTTCAAAAAGAAAGAAGAATTAACTTCTTAGATATTACTATCTATTATGAAGATGAAAACTTCCTCACTAGTTGGTATAAAAAATCAATGAATACTAATAGACTACTGGATTTCAATTCCTATCATCCAGTCTTTTTTAAGAAAAATGTAGCAAGTCAGATTTAGAAAAAAATAATAAAATTGTTTCTACAGCAGATAAAAAAGAAGCCCATAAAGAAGGACTTAAAGTCATACTTGCAGAAAATCACTATCCTAAAGAAGAAATTGAGAAGCTTCTAAATTTTAATGGTACGAAGAACCCGCAAAAGCAACAAGTAAAATTCACTAGAAAAATTTCTTATCACAAGGGTTTATTTGAGTCTTTAAAGAGAATTATTAAGAAGTACAATATTAGGCTAGCTCCAAGTTTAGAGAACAAAGGTAAAAAAAATGTTCCCTAAAATAGTTCAAAGAGAAAAAGATATTTTAAAAATGCAAGGTGTAGTCTATGAAGTAAAATGTATTTGTGGACTATCTTACATAGGGGAACACAGGTCGCAGACTAGAAACTCGTATAGCAGAGCATAAAGCAGCTATAAAAAATTGCTCCAACAAGACTGGATTAGATAGGCATGTTAGAGAAACTGGGCACAGCATGGATTGGAATTCCCTTAAAGTCATCAGTTTCCAAAGCAATTTCCAAAAAAGAAAGCTGAAAGAAGGAATAGAAATTGAGAAAAATCAAAATTACATCATCAATGACTGCAAAGGGTTTTTGCCGCCCCAGTGGCGCAGTGGTCTAAGGCGTTGGCCTCTGATCATTCGTCCGAAGGGGTCCGGGTTCGAATCCCGGTGAGGCATGGATGTTGTGTTTGTCTTACGGCACTGGCTCTCTCCCTTCCCTGGAACCAGTGACCCTAAATTAGGGACGGGCGACTGCTTATAGCCCATTGAGTTGCTCACGGTGGTCGTTAAACCTCCAATCACAAAAAAAAAAAAAAAAAAAAAAAAAAAAAAAAAAAAAAAAAGGGTTTTCCCTGCCTAACATCTGGCAGGATTTGTTGAAAAATAACCTAAACCGTCGAGGTTAACCGTAACCGCGATAGGGACAGGAATAAGTGACAACAAAAAGACAGCCTGAAGAAGGAGAAGAGTTTTCTCCGAAAATTTTTAATTAAATGAAAAAATTTCCTAGTAAAATTCCCATAATAGTTGTTTTAGATTAGTAATTGAATTGAGAAACTAGGAAGCCATTTCTCAACATGAGCTTTATTCAAAGAATTACTTTTTTTGTTTAAGAAATGTGTCTGGTTTCTTTTCAGAAGAAAAAAGGTAAGACATGCTCTCACTAGTGTCTAATTGAAAGGGAAATTCTTGACTAGCTTTCCTTTTCTTTACTGTTGCTCTTGCTTTTTAACGTTGGATGTAATTAATTGCTTCTGCAGTACAGTGCCAATTGTACCAAGCAGCAAGTGCAAGGGATGGTCAAAAGGTAATGCACAGTTGATCTCTCTCTCTCTCTCTCTCTCTCTCTCTCTCACACACACACAGACACATATGTAATAAAAAATTTAGGATCAGACTTGATGTACTACTAAATAGCCAATACTACAATAATATAGTTTTTCCTTTGTATGTAGGAAGATATGAATGGACAAAAGGACAGCCATCTCCTTCAATGTTCTGCAATTGAATTCCTGTTCAAATCAGGTGATAGCATGAATTCATTGGAAACTCCTGCCAGTCTATGGAGACCAAAAAATGGATCGAAGTATAAAACTCCTGGCAGTCTACGAAGATCCGGCAATAAATTGAAGTGAAAAACTCTTAGCAGTTTAAGGAGACCAGGCAGCCTGTGGATCGAAGTAGGAAATTCCTAGCAGTCTATGCAGACCAGACAATTGATTGAAGTGAAAAATTTAGCAAGTTTATGGAGTTCGGACAATTAAAGTAAACAACAAAAAGAAAACTGCTGGCAGTCTATGAAGACCAGGCAGCCTATGGACTGAAGCAGATAACTCTTAGCAGCCTATAAAGACCAGATAATTGATTGAAGTGAAAAACTTAGCAGTTTAGGGAGATCAGACAACTGATCAAAGAAGAAAACTGTTGGCAGTTTATGGAGACCAGGCAATTGATTAAAGAAAACTTTGGGCAGTCTATGGAGACCAGGCAATTCAAGAACAAAACTTCTGGAAGTCTATGAAGAATAGACAAATGAGTTGTGGATTGAAGCAGAAAACTCTTAGCAGTCTATGCAGACCAGACAATTGATTGAAGTGAAAAAATTTAGCAAGTTTATGGAGTTCAGACAATTAAAGCAAACAACAAAAAAAGAAAACTGTTGGCAGTCTATGGAGACTAGGCAATTGATTAAAGAAAACTGCTGGCAGTCTATGGAAACTAGGCAGCCAGTAGATTGAAGCAGATAACTCTTAGCAGCCTATGAAGACCAGACAATTGACTGAAGTGAAAAACTTAGCAGTTTAGGGAGATCAGACAACTAATCAAAGAAGAAAACAATGAAGAAAACTGTTGGCAGTCTGTGGAAACCAGGCAATTGATTAAAGAAAACTTTGGGCAGTCTATGGAATCAGGCAATTCAAGTACAAAACTTCTGGAAGTCTACGGAGAATAGACAAATGAGTTGTGGATTGAAGCAGAAAACTCTTAGCACTCTATGCAGACCAGACAATTGATTGAAGTGAAAAAATTAGCAGTTTATGGAGATCAGACAACTAATCAAAGAAGAAAACTGTTGGCAGTCTATGGAGACCAGGCAATTCATTAAAGAAAACTGCTGGCAGAGTATGAAAACCAGGCAGCCTGTGGATTGAAGCCAAAAACTCTTAGCAGTCTATGCAGACCAGAATATTAATTGAAGTGAAAAACTTAGCAGTTTAGGGAGATCAGACAACTAATCAAAGAAGAAAACTGTTGGCAGTCTACGGAGACCAGGCAACTGATTGAAGAAAATTTCTGGAAGTCTATGGAGACCAAACAATTGAAGAAGAAAACTTCTGGAAGTCTATGGGGAATAGACGATTGAGTGAAGTAGGAAACTGCTAGCAGTCTATGCAGACCAGGCAACTGATTGAAGCAGGAAGCTCCAGGCAGTCTATGGAGAACAAAAAATTTATCCAAGTAGAAAACTTTGGCAGTCTATGGAGAACAGACAGCTGATTGAAGTAGAAATCTCTTGGCAGTCTATGAAGACTAGACAATTGATTGAAGTGGGAATCTCCTGGCAGTATATGCAGACTGCTATACAAATGCTTGAAGCAGAAAACTCGTGGAGACCAGACAACTTACTACTGCGGATTACTTTCTGACACACCACTGCATATTTTTCATTAGGAACATGAAAGAGCCCCCACCATTTCCCTTTGAGAAAAAAATACCAATCTAGTGTTTGGAATGCTGCATAAATGACACATTTATCTTCAGAAGGGCATTTTGGAAAATGTGTTTAATTTTCTAATGACAAAAGAGTAAGGCACTTTGTATACTACAGAACTATAAAATTTGGCACACCAATTTTTCATTGTTGTTTTTGTTCTGTCTAGGCTAACTACATTCATTTTTAGATCATTTTTGTTCTGTAATTGAAATGAAGGAAAAAGCTCAATACCTATCATCAGTTGGTAGCAAATGAAAGCCATAAAAAAGAAAAATGTCACGTCGATGTCATTTTTCCAAAAGTCTGTAGCTCAAAGCAAAGTTTTCCACACACAGAGATACCTTTTCCTTGTAAGTGGTCCTCTAGCGCAATGAAATACTGTACAGCAGCAATCCAGCAAATGGCACGAGTTGCACTTCCAAAGAAATTTGCTCTCTCCCCAGAGTCCAGAGTTGGTCAAGTCATTATCACGTTTATATTTTGACACTTTTAAGTTCGCTTTGTGCAGTGCCCTACACAAGAGAGGAAAGCACATCCGTAAACTGGCAGGCTTGCTCCTCCGAAGAAGTTTGTTTGACCAGAGTGAAATAAACACCTTTTTTTTTTTTTTTGTTCTTCTTCTTGCTCTCTCTCTCTCTCAGTCTCTCGGGAATTATGACCAGAGAGTTGACGCATCACACATGTACACACAAACACGCACTGTTCTCCTCGAAGCCGTCTATTTTACACATCATCTTCTATGTTACAAAATATAATACAGGTAACAACAGTAGTAGTTCACCTACTGAACAAATGACGAAGGACTAATACAACAGATATCACTACTAGGCATTGCCTCTGTTTATTTAGTGTCACTGCTGAATTATTAACGAGCTCTTCATTTTTGGCTCTAGTTTCATTTGGCAACTTGTCTCGATCTTCTGGAAAAAAAAAAAAAAAGAAGAAAAGCGAATTAATTTCATACAAAGTGTTCACTTAATCCTAACAAAAACACTTCAAATACAAGTAAAAAAACTAATAGAACAAATACTCAGTACAGTCACATTATTGTGACCACCTCGTACTTTTGACGTCAACAGCACGTACCCAATGAAAGAAGGCAGCTGACTTGGAGAGTATATAACGTGTCGTGTAGGCATTATAAAAACATATCACTCATTGCTGCCATGGATAATAGGAGCATCACACATTCATGCATCCATATAATATATTTATGGATGCATGAATGTGTGATACCACAATGGACAATACTGGTTTATGTCTTGGTAATATCCATGTGTACAGATTTGCTGTATGCTGATGACATAGTCCTGTTAGTAGAGAGTGAAAGTGAGTTGCAGAGTATGTTGTCCCAGATGTTCGAAGTTTGTATGGAATTCAAACTGAGTATAAATAAGGAAAAAACCAATTATATTTGCACTTTTAAGGTATTGAAAACCCTGCAAAGTGTGCATAGTTTACGTGCAATTCATAAATGAAATACTATTAAAAAGCACCAATCGCTTACCCTAAAGATCATGGTAATTTCATTACACACTTCAAGCACGTCAATTATCGTAATGTTGTTGGCCTTCAAAGGTTTACAGACTCCTTGCTTACGATTCCTTCTTCCGGGGATGAAACATCGTATTTTTTAAATTTTTTTAAGCCATATGAGATGTAACTATAAGCTTGTCAATTCCATAAAAACCACACAAGCATACTACTCATTCATACAATTCAATTAAAAAACTATGTACATATTTAACACAACCTTACATTCCTAGGTGGTTAAACCTTTGTCAACTGTGAGTAACAAAATGCTCCATCTGTTTCAAAACCCCTGCCACTCCCAATGCAAGTGTCACACTCATTCAGCCCCTCACAAACAATCCTCTAGCGCTTTCAACAGTTTACTGTCGTCATCAGGAGGCAGGTGTGTCTCACCCGCCCACCACAGCTCAAGACCAAAGTTATGGTTTTTGAGCGAGAAACTGTTAATACCAAGTGCAGGATAAGTCTTAACGGACACAGTTATTGGTCAGGTGAATGAGTTTGTATATTTAGGAAGTATGCTTGACAGAGAGAATAAATCAGATGGCAAAATTAGAAGGCGAGTAAACTCTTCATTGAAAGTCATAGCTAATTTAGGAGGATTTCATAGGAATGCTGGGTTCTCGAAAAAGTCCGAAATGGCTGTGTATGAAAGTGAAATTGTTCCTAATCTGCCGTATGGCAGTGAAACCTGGGTACTGTAGAAGAGACATAGTGGCATAACTACCTCCCCCCCCCCAGCTCTCGCATCTGCAGGGGAGGGGAGTAACGAAAGGGCGTACTACAGCCAAACTCTTCATTGAAAGTCATAGCTGCTTTAGGAGGATTTCATAGGATTGCTGGGTTCTCGAGAAAGTCCAAAATGGCTGTGTATGAAAGTGTAATTGTTCCTAATCTGCCGTATGGCAGTGAAACCTGGGTACTGTAGAAGAGACATAGTGGCATAACTACCTCCCCCCCAGCTCTCGCATCTGCGGTGGGGGGAGTAACGAAAGTGCGTACTACAGCTAAACTCTTCATTGAAAGTCATAGCTGCTTTAGGAGGATTTCATAGGAATGCTGGGTTCTCGAGAAAGTCCCAAATGGCTGTGTATGTAAGTGTAATTGTTCCTAATCTGCCGTATGGCAGTGAGACCTGGGTACTGTAGAACTGTAGAAGAGACATAGTGGCGTAACTACATCCCCCCAAGCTCTCGCATCTGCGGGGGGGGGGAGTAACGAAAGGGCGTACTACGGCTAAACTCTTCATTGAAAGTCATAGCTGCTTTAGGAGGATTTCATAGGAATGCTGGGTTCCCGAGAAAATCCCAAATGGCTGTGTATGAAAGTGTAATTGTTCCTAATCTGCCGTATGGCAGTGAAACCTGGGTACTGTAGAACTGTAGAAGAGACATAGTGGCGTAACTACCTCCACCCCAGCTCTCGCGTCTGCGGGGGGGAGCCAAAAGTGCGTACTACAGCTAAACTCTTCATTGAAAGTCATAGCTGCTTTAGGAGGATTTCATAGGAATGCTGGGTTCCCGAGAAAATCCCAAATGGCTGTGTATGAAAGTGTAATTGTTCCTAATCTGCCGTATGGCAGTGAAACCTGGGTACTGTAGAACTGTAGAAGAGACAGTGGCGTAACTACCTCCCCCCAGCTCTCGCATCTGCGGGGGGAGTAACGAAAGGGCGTACTACAGCTAAACTCTTCATTGAAAGTCATAGCTGCTTTAGGAGGATTTCATAGGAATGCTGGGTTCTCGAGAAAGTCCAAAATGGCTGTGTATGAAAGTGTAATTGTTCCTAATCTGCCGTATGGCAGTGAAACCTGGGTACTGTAGAAGAGACATAGTCGCGTAACTACCTCCCCCCCCAGCTCTCGCATCTGTGGGGGTGTAACGAAAGGGGGGAGTAACGAAAGGGTGTACTACAGCTGCCAGTTATAGTTTTATGAAAAAATTCAAACACGCACAATAATGAGCCCAAAGATCCATATTTTGCTTCGCCTAAATAAATGCCTAGTTTCACTTGTAAAACGCTGAATGTCCTACAGATTGAAAGTGTTGGGCTCTTTGACTTTGGGTTGTAATACGATTCCTCTGCAATGGGTTGTAAATAATACGATCACTCTCCAATCGCCCTCTCTCTCTCTCTCTCTCTCTCTCTCTCTGCGGTGTTGAGGGAAAGCACGGGGCCACAGTGGGATTACCCGTGGACGAATTGGGAAAATAGTCAGTTACCTAGAATTATGTGCACGACAGGCGTCAACATTTATCCACAGCAGCCGCAGGTCTGCCATGTGTAAGAGGGTGATTTCTGCAAGTGATATATGAGAATATATATATATTCTCATATGACCTGTTTCTATGAGAATATATATATATTCTCATAGAAACAGGTCATATGTAAGAAAAATCTGTCAGTTGAATAATTTCAGTTTTTCTATAACACAATGCAGCTAAGCTTAATGATGGAATGGCTCTGTTCAAAGAAACATGTTTCAAGAGAGCCAACAGAGAAAGGACTTTGATCCATCATCTTTTCATTAATAACAACTAACTGTGCACATTATTTTCTGTACCAAAGTTCTGTGAACTTTTGTGAATACTACCCACACGGAATTTGTAAATACATTCCCATAGAAACAGGTCATATGTAAGAAAAAATCTGCCACTTGAATAGTTTCAGTTTTTCTATAACACAATGCAGCTAAGCTTAATGATGGAATGGCTCTGTTCAAAGAAACATGTTTCAAGAGAACCAACAGAGAAAGGACTTTGATCCATCATCTTTTCATTAATAACAACTAACTGTGCACATTATTTTCTGTACCAAAGTTCCGTGAACTTTTGTGAATACTACCCACACGGAATTTGTAAATACATTCCCATAGAAACAGGTCATATGTAAGAAAAAATCTGTCACTTGAATAGTTTCAGTTTTTCTATAACACAATGCAGCTAAGCTTAATGATGGAATGGCTCTGTTCAAAGAAACATGTTTCAAGAGAACCAACAGAGAAAGGACTTTGATCCATCATCTTTTCATTAATAACAACTAACTGTGCACATTATTTTCTGTACCAAAGTTCCGTGAACTTTTGTGAATACTACCCACACGGAATTTGTAAATACATTCCCATAGAAACAGGTCATATGTAAGAAAAAATCTGTCAGTTGAATAGTTTTAGTTTTTCTATAACACAATGCAGCTAAGCTTAATGATGAAATGGCTCTGTTCAAAGAAACATGTTTCAAGAGAACCAACAGACAAAGGACTTTGATCCATCAACTTTTCATTAATAACAACTAACTGTGCACATTATTTTCTGTACCAAAGTTCCGTGAACTTTTGTGAATACTACCCACACGGAATTTGTAAATACATTCCCATAGAAACAGGTCATATGTAAGAAAAAATCTGTCAGTTGAATAGTTTCAGTTTTTCTATAACACAATGCAGCTAAGCTTAATGATGGAATGGCTCTGTTCAAAGAAACATGTTTCAAGAGAACCAACAGACAAAGGACTTTGATCCATCATCTTTTCATTAATAACAACTAACTGTGCACATTATTTTCTGTACCAAAGTTCCGTGAACTTTTGTGAATACTACCCACACGGAATTTGTCAATACATTCCCATAGAAACAGGTCATATGTAAGAAAAAATCTGTCAGTTGAATAGTTTCAGTTTTTCTATAACACAATGCAGCTAAGCTTAATGATGGAATGGCTCTGTTCAAAGAAACATGTTTCAAGAGAACCAACAGACAAAGGACTTTGATCCATCATCTTTTCATTAATAACAACTAACTGTGCACATTATTTTCTGTACCAAAGTTCCGTGAACTTTTGTGAATACTACCCACACGGAATTTGTAAATACATTCCCATAGAAACAGGTCATATGTAAGAAAAAAATCTGTCAGTTGAATAGTTTCAGTTTTTCTATAACACAATGCAGCTAAGCTTAATGATGGAATGGCTCTGTTCAAAGAAACATGTTTCAAGAGAACCAACAGACAAAGGACTTTGATCCATCATCTTTTCATTAATAACAACTAACTGTGCACATTATTTTCTGTACCAAAGTTCCGTGAACTTTTGTGAATACTACCCACACGGAATTTGTCAATACATTCCCATAGAAACAGGTCATATGTAAGAAAAAATCTGTCAGTTGAATAGTTTCAGTTTTTCTATAACACAATGCAGCTAAGCTTAATGATGGAATGGCTCTGTTCAAAGAAACATGTTTCAAGAGAACCAACAGACAAAGGACTTTGATCCATCATCTTTTCATTAATAACAACTAACTGTGCACATTATTTTCTGTACCAAAGTTCCGTGAACTTTTGTGAATACTACCCACACGGAATTTGTAAATACATTCCCATAGAAACAGGTCATATGTAAGAAAAAATCTGTCAGTTGAATAGTTTCAGTTTTTCTATAACACAATGCAGCTAAGCTTAATGATGGAATGGCTCTGTTCAAAGAAACATGTTTCAAGAGAACCAACAGACAAAGGACTTTGATCCATCATCTTTTCATTAATAACAACTAACTGTGCACATTATTTTCTGTACCAAAGTTCCGTGAACTTTTGTGAATACTACCCACACGGAATTTGTAAATACATTCCCATAGAAACAGGTCATATGTAAGAAAAAATCTGTCAGTTGAATAGTTTCAGTTTTTCTATAACACAATGCAGCTAAGCTTAATGATGGAATGGCTCTGTTCAAAGAAACATGTTTCAAGAGAACCAACAGACAAAGGACTTTGATCCATCATTTGGTTGGTTCTCTTGTGAAGTGTTTCTTCAAGCAGGAGCCACTGTGCCTAATTGTTCCATGTTATAACAACTGCCTGCAGAAATTGAACAAAAGCTTAATAACTGGCAATTTTAAAAATTCAATTTTGCATCTTTTTTTAGAGAATAAAGGAAATACTTAATATAACTGAAAGGAAGATCTACCAGATTCTAGGCAGGCAGTAATTGCAAGCAAAAGTTTAAAATCTTGAAAAAATAAGTTTTTTTTTGGCAAAATAAAAGTATCCATTGATTTTTACAAAAAAAAAAAAAAAAAAGGGTAATTTTCCCTGAGTTTTCCCCGGCTTTTTCAAAAAATGGTAATTTTCCATGAGTTTTCCCTGATTTTTGGAACCATTTTCAAATTCCCTGAGAATTCCAGGTTTTCCCTGTTTTCCAGGTTGAGTGGGAACCCTGAAAATCCTCTGCATAAATCTCTAAATCTAAATATGAGCAGCTAACAATCCACACAGTCCAGGGGCATTGGAATCTCCCTCCCTTCCCTTTACAAATACAGTGATTTGTTCTACTGACTTTCCACCTCGCTTCCGTGTGACTTTGCTGTCTGCCATTCTAGCCCAAATCTACTAGCGTCCTACTTCCTAGGGTTGTTTAAAGACCTGAGGTCAGACACTCCCTTCCTAAAATCCTCTGCACAAATCTCTAAATCTAAATGTGAACAGCTAACATTCCCAGAGGATTTTGAGAAAGAAATGTGAATTTTAGACAGCCAGGGTTACCGAACCTGGCGAAACATATTAAAAGCAAAGTCTGTAAGTAGAGAAATAACAAAATATGGCACGATAAATCTATCGCAGAAACTGGTGCGAAGGTTTTAATTTTAATCGGATTGTAAGCAATGATATATTTTGTGCTCTCCCTTGACCTGCGCCCAGGGCAGTTGCCCTGTTTCATATGTCTGCTTCCATGTTGGCCACTATTATTTACAAGCATAAAGAAATTGAGGAAACTGAAAGGTGATTAAATCAATGGATAATGCTCTGTTAGTGATAAGTGCAGCAAATGATCAAATGTAGAGGATTTTAGGAAGGGAGTGTCTGACCCCAGGTCTTAAACAACCCTTAGAAATGAGGAAGCTAGGAGATTTGGGCTAGAATGCCCGATAGGAAAGTGACACGGAAGCGAGGTAGAAGACGCCCTTATTTACTACCGGGGGTCAGAAGGCTTAACGTGCCCATTCAATGCTCTAGTAGATCAGATCTGATCATATGTAGAGGATTTTAGGAAGGGAGTGTCTGACCCCAGGTCTTAAACAACCCTTAGAAATAGGAAGCTAGGAGATTTGGGCTAGAATGCCCGATAGGAAAGTGACACGGAAGCGAGGTAGAAGACGCCCTTATTTACTACCGGGGGTCAGAAGGCTTAACGTGCCCATTCAATGCTCTAGTAGATCAGATCTGATCATATGTAGAGGATTTTAGGAAGGGAGTGTCTGACCCCAGGTCTTAAACAACCCTTAGAAATAGGAAGCTAGGAGATTTGGGCTAGAATGCCCGATAGGAAAGTGACACGGAAGCGAGGTAGAAGACGCCCTTATTTACTACCGGGGGTCAGAAGGCTTAACGTGCCCATTCAATGCTCTAGTAGATCAGATCTGATCATATGTAGAGGATTTTAGGAAGGGAGTGTCTGACCCCAGGTCTTAAACAACCCTTAGAAATAGGAAGCTAGGAGATTTGGGCTAGAGTGCCCGATAGGAAAGTGACACGGAAGCGAGGTAGAAGACGCCCTTATTTACTACCGGGGGTCAGAAGGCTTAACGTGCCCATTCAATGCTCTAGTAGATCAGATCAGATCATATGTCGAGGATTTTAGGAAGGGGGTGTCTGACCCCAGGTCTTAAACAACCCTTAGAAATAGGAAGCTAGGAGTTTTGGGCTAGAGTGCCCGATAGGAAAGTGACACGGAAGCAACGTAGAAGGCGCCCTTATTTACTACCGGGGGTCAGAAGGCTTAACGTGCCCATTCAATGCTCTAGTAGATCAGATCAGATCATATGTCGAGGATTTTAGGAAGGGGGTGTCTGACCCCAGGTCTTAAACAACCCTTAGAAATAGGAAGCTAGGAGTTTTGGGCTAGAGTGCCCGATAGGAAAGTGACACGGAAGCGACGTAGAAGGCGCCCTTATTTACTACCGGGGGTCAGAAGGCTTAACGTGCCCATTCAATGCTCTAGTAGATCAGATCTGATCATATGTAGAGGATTTTAGGAAGGGGTGTCTGACCCCAGGTCTTAAACAACCCTTAGAAATAGGAAGCTAGGAGTTTTGGGCTAGAGTGCCCGATAGGAAAGTGACACGGAAGCGAGGTAGAAGGCGCCCTTATTTGCTACCGGGGGTCAGAAGGCTTAACGTGCCCATTCAATGCTCTAGTAGATCAGATCTGATCATATGTAGAGGATTTTAGGAAGGGAGTGTCTGACCCCAGGTCTTAAACAACCCTTAGAAATAGGAAGCTGGGAGATTTGGGCTAGAGTGCCCGATAGGAAAGTGACACGGAAGCGAGGTAGAAGACGCCCTTATTTACTACCGGGGGTCAGAAGGCTTAACGTGCCCATTCAATGCTCTAGTAGATCAGATCAGATCATATGTAGAGGATTTTAGGAAGGGAGTGTCTGACCCCAGGTCTTAAACAACCCTTAGAAATAGGAAGCAAGGAGATTTGGGCTAGAGTGCCCGATAGGAAAGTGACACGGAAGCGAGGTAGAAGACTCCCTTATGTACTACCGGGGGTTAGAAGGC
Source organism: Macrothele yani (assembly GCA_039090855.1). Classification (NCBI taxonomy): domain Eukaryota; kingdom Metazoa; phylum Arthropoda; class Arachnida; order Araneae; family Macrothelidae; genus Macrothele; species Macrothele yani. The sequence goes on along the minus strand of CM077034.1, from coordinate 17,176,422 downwards.
TTAACGTGCCCATTCAATGCTCTAGTAGATCAGATCTGATCATAGGTAAAGGATTTTAGGAAGGGAGTGTCTGACCCCAGGTCTTAAACAACCCTTAGAAATAGGAAGTTAGGAGATTTGGGCTAGAGTGCCCGATAGGAAAGTGACACGGAAGCGAGGTAGAAGACGCTCTTATTTACTACCGGGGGTCAGAAGGCTTAACGTGCCCATTCAATGCTCTAGTAGATCAGATCTGATCAAATGTAGAGGATTTTAGGAAGGGAGTGTCTGACCCCAGGTCTTAAACAACCCTTAGAAATAGGAAGTTAGGAGATTTGGGCTAGAGTGCCCGATAGGAAAGTGACACGGAAGCGAGGTAGAAGACGCTCTTATTTACTACCGGGGGTCAGAAGGCTTAACGTGCCCATTCAATGCTCTAGTAGATCAGATCTGATCATATGTAGAGGATTTTAGGGAGGGAGTGTCTGACCCCAGGTCTTAAACATCCCTTAGAAATAGGAAGCTAGGAGATTTGGGCTAGAGTGCCCGATAGGAAAGTGACACGGAAGCGAGGTAGAAGACGCCCTTATTTACTACCGGGGGTCAGAAGGCTTAACGTGCCCATTCAATGCTCTAGTAGATCAGATCAGATCATATGTAGAGGATTTTAGGAAGGGAGTGTCTGACCCCAGGTCTTAAACAACCCTTAGAAATAGGAAGCTAGGAGATTTGGGCTAGAGTGCCCGATAGGAAAGTGACACGGAAGCGAGGTAGAAGACGCCCTTATTTACTACCGGGGGTCAGAAGGCTTAACGTGCCCATCCAATGCTCTAGTAGATCAGATCAGATCATATGTAGAGGATTTTAGGGAGGGAGTGTCTGACCCCAGGTCTTAAACAACCCTTACAAATAGGAAGTTAGGAGATTTGGGCTAGAGTGCCCGATAGGAAAGTGACACGGAAGCGAGGTAGAAGACGCTCTTATTTACTACCGGGGGTCAGAAGGCTTAACGTGTCCATTCAATGCTCTAGTAGATCAGATCTGATCATATGTAGAGGATTTTAGGGAGGGAGTGTCTGACCCCAGGTCTTAAACAACCCTTAGAAATAGGAAGTTAGGAGATTTGGGCTAGAGTGCCCGATAGGAAAGTGACACGGAAGCGAGGTAGAAGACGCTCTTATTTACTACCGGGGGTCAGAAGGCTTAACGTGTCCATTCAATGCTCTAGTAGATCAGATCTGATCATATGTAGAGGATTTTAGGGAGGGAGTGTCTGACCCCAGGTCTTAAACATCCCTTAGAAATAGGAAGCTAGGAGATTTGGGCTAGAGTGCCCGATAGGAAAGTGACACGGAAGCGAGGTAGAAGACGCCCTTATTTACTACCGGGGGTCAGAAGGCTTAACGTGTCCATTCAATGCTCTAGTAGATCAGATCTGATCATATGTAGAGGATTTTAGGGAGGGAGTGTCTGACCCCAGGTCTTAAACAACCCTTAGAAATAGGAAGTTAGGAGATTTGGGCTAGAGTGCCCGATAGGAAAGTGACACGGAAGCGAGGTAGAAGACGCTCTTATTTACTACCGGGGGTCAGAAGGCTTAACGTGTCCATTCAATGCTCTAGTAGATCAGATCTGATCATATGTAGAGGATTTTAGGGAGGGAGTGACTGACCCCAGGTCTTAAACATCCCTTAGAAATAGGAAGCTAGGAGATTTGGGCTAGAGTGCCCGATAGGAAAGTGACACGGAAGCGAGGTAGAAGACGCCCTTATTTACTACCGGGGGTCAGAAGGCTTAACGTGCCCATTCAATGCTCTAGTAGATCAGATCTGATCATATGTAGAGGATTTTAGGGAGGGAGTGTCTGACCCCAGGTCTTAAACAACCCTTACAAATAGGAAGCTAGGAGATTTGGGATAGAGTGCCCGATAGGAAAGTGACACGGAAGCGAGGTAGAAGACGCCCTTATTTACTACCGGGGGTCAGAAGGCTTAACGTGCCCATTCAATGCTCTAGTAGATCAGATCTGATCATATGTAGAGGATTTTAGGGAGGGAGTGTCTGACCCCAGGTCTTAAACAACCCTTAGAAATAGGAAGCTAGGAGATTTGGGATAGAGTGCCCGATAGGAAAGTGACACGGAAGCGAGGTAGAAGACGCCCTTATTTACTACCGGGGGTCAGAAGGCTTAACGTGCCCATTCAATGCTCTAGTAGTTCAGATCAGATCATATGTAGAGGATTTTAGGAAGGGAGTGTCTGACCCCAGGTCTTAAACAACCCTTAGAAATAGGAAGTTAGGAGATTTGGGCTAGAGTGCCCGATAGGAAAGTGACACGGAAGCGAGGTAGAAGACGCCCTTATTTACTACCGGGGGTCAGAAGGCTTAACGTGCCCATTCAATGCTCTAGTAGATCAGATCTGATCATATGTAGAGGATTTTAGGAAGGGAGTGTCTGACCCCAGGTCTTAAACAACCCTTAGAAATAGGAAGCTAGGAGATTTGGGCTAGAGTGCCCGATAGGAAAGTGACACGGAAGCGAGGTAGAAGACGCCCTTATTTACTACCGGGGGTCAGAAGGCTTAACGTGCCCATTCAATGCTCTAGTAGATCAGATCAGATCATATGTAGAGGATTTTAGGAAGGGAGTGTCTGACCCCAGGTCTTAAACAACCCTTAGAAATAGGAAGCTAGGAGATTTGGGCTAGAGTGCCCGATAGGAAAGTGACACGGAAGCGAGGTAGAAGACGCCCTTATTTACTACCGGGGGTCAGAAGGCTTAACGTGCCCATTCAATGCTCTAGTAGATCAGATCTGATCATATGTAGAGGATTTTAGGAAGGGAGTGTCTGACCCCAGGTCTTAAACAACCCTTAGAAATAGGAAGCTAGGAGATTTGGGCTAGAGTGCCCGATAGGAAAGTGACACGGAAGCGAGGTAGAAGACGCCCTTATTTACTACCGGGGGTCAGAAGGCTTAACGTGCCCATTCAATGCTCTAGTAGATCAGATCTGATCATATGTAGAGGATTTTAGGAAGGGAGTGTCTGACCCCAGGTCTTAAACAACCCTTAGAAATAGGAAGCTAGGAGATTTGGGCTAGAGTGCCCGATAGGAAAGTGACACGGAAGCGAGGTAGAAGACGCCCTTATTTACTACCGGGGGTCAGAAGGCTTAACGTGCCCATTCAATGCTCAAGTTGATCAGATCAGATCATATGTAGAGGATTTTAGGAAGGGAGTGTCTGACCACAGGTCTTAAACAACCCTTAGAAATAGGAAGCTAGGAGATTTGGGCTAGAGTGCCCGATAGGAAAGTCACACGGAAGCGAGGTAGAAGACACCCTTATTTACTACCGGGGGTCAGAAGGCTTAACGTGCCCATTCAATGCTCTAGTAGATCAGATCAGATCATATGTAGAGGATTTTAGGAAGGGAGTGTCTGACCTCAGGTCTTAAACAACCCTTAGAAATAGGAAGCTAGGAGATTTGGGCTAGAGTGCCCGATAGGAAAGTGACACGGAAGCGAGGTAGAAGACGCCCTTATTTACTACCGGGGGTCAGAAGGCTTAACGTGCCCATTCAATGCTCTAGTAGATCAGATCAGATCATATGTAGAGGATTTTAGGAAGGGAGTGTCTGACCACAGGTCTTAAACAACCCTTAGAAATAGGAAGCTAGGAGATTTGGGCTAGAGTGCCCGATAGGAAAGTGACACGGAAGCGAGGTAGAAGACACCCTTATTTACTACCGGGGGTCAGAAGGCTTAACGTGCCCATTCAATGCTCTAGTAGATCAGATCAGATCATATGTAGAGGATTTTAGGAAGGGAGTGTCTGACCTCAGGTCTTAAACAACCCTTAGAAATAGGAAGCTAGGAGATTTGGGCTAGAGTGCCCGATAGGAAAGTGACACGGAAGCGAGGTAGAAGACGCCCTTATTTACTACCGGGGTCAGAAGGCTTAACGTGCCCATTCAATGCTCTAGTAGATCAGATCAGATCATATGTAGAGGATTTTAGGAAGGGAGTGTCTGACCCCAGGTCTTAAACAACCCTTAGAAATAGGAAGCTAGGAGATTTGGGCTAGAGTGCCCGATAGGAAAGAGACACGGAAGCGAGGTAGAAGACGCCCTTATTTACTACCGGGGGTCAGAAGGCTTAACGTGCCCATTCAATGCTCTAGTAGATCAGATCTGATCATATGTAGAGGATTTTAGGAAGGGAGTGTCTGACCCCAGGTCTTAAACAACCCTTAGAAATAGGAAGCTAGGAGATTTGGGCTAGAGTGCCCGATAGGAAAGAGACACGGAAGCGAGGTAGAAGACGCCCTTATTTACTACCGGGGGTCAGAAGGCTTAACGTGTCCATTCAATGCTCTAGTAGATCAGATCTGATCATATGTAGAGGATTTTAGGAAGGGAGTGTCTGACCCCAGGTCTTAAACAACCCTTAGAAATAGGAAGCTAGGAGATTTGGGCTAGAGTGCCCGATAGGAAAGAGACACGGAAGCGAGGTAGAAGACGCCCTTATTTACTACCGGGGGTCAGAAGGCTTAACGTGCCCATTCAATGCTCTAGTAGATCAGATCTGATCATATGTAGAGGATTTTAGGAAGGGAGTGTCTGACCCCAGGTCTTAAACAACCCTTAGAAATAGGAAGCTAGGAGATTTGGGCTAGAGTGCCCGATAGGAAAGAGACACGGAAGCGAGGTAGAAGACGCCCTTATTTACTACCGGGGGTCAGAAGGCTTAACGTGCCCATTCAATGCTCTAGTAGATCAGATCTGATCATATGTAGAGGATTTTAGGAAGGGAGTGTCTGACCCCAGGTCTTAAACAACCCTTAGAAATAGGAAGCTAGGAGATTTGGGCTAGAGTGCCCGATAGGAAAGAGACACGGAAGCGAGGTAGAAGACGCCCTTATTTACTACCGGGGGTCAGAAGGCTTAACGTGCCCATTCAATGCTCTAGTAGATCAGATCAGATCATATGTAGAGGATTTTAGGAAGGGAGTGTCTGACCCCAGGTCTTAAACAAACCTTAGAAATAGGAAGCTAGGAGATTTGGGCTAGAGTGCCCGAAAGGAAAGTGACACGGAAGCGAGGTAGAAGATGCCCTTATGTACTACCGGGGGTCAGAAGGCTTAACGTGCCCATTCAATGCTCTAGTAGATCAGATCAGATCATATGTAGAGGATTTTAGGAAGGGAGTGTCTGACCCCAGGTCTTAAACAAACCTTAGAAATAGGAAGCTAGGAGATTTGGGCTAGAGTGCCCGAAAGGAAAGTGACACGGAAGCGAGGTAGAAGATGCCCTTATGTACTACCGGGGGTCAGAAGGCTTAACGTGCCCATTCAATGCTCTAGTAGATCAGATCAGATCATATGTAGAGGATTTTAGGAAGGAGTGTCTGACCCCAGGTCTTAAACAAACCTTAGAAATAGGAAGCTAGGAGATTTGGGCTAGAGTGCCCGATAGGAAAGAGACACGGAAGCGAGGTAGAAGACGCCCTTATTTACTACCGGGGGTCAGAAGGCTTAACGTGTCCATTCAATGCTCTAGTAGATCAGATCTGATCATATGTAGAGGATTTTAGGAAGGGAGTGTCTGACCCCAGGTCTTAAACAACCCTTAGAAATAGGAAGCTAGGAGATTTGGGCTAGAGTGCCCGATAGGAAAGAGACACGGAAGCGAGGTAGAAGACGCCCTTATTTACTACCGGGGGTCAGAAGGCTTAACGTGCCCATTCAATGCTCTAGTAGATCAGATCAGATCATATGTAGAGGATTTTAGGAAGGGAGTGTCTGACCCCAGGTCTTAAACAACCCTTAGAAATAGGAAGCTAGGAGATTTGGGCTAGAGTGCCCGAAAGGAAAGTGACACGGAAGCGAGGTAGAAGATGCCCTTATGTACTACCGGGGGTCAGAAGGCTTAACGTGCCCATTCAATGCTCTAGTAGATCAGATCTGATCATATGTAGAGGATTTTAGGAAGGGAGTGTCTGACCCCAGGTCTTAAACAACCCTTAGAAATAGGAAGCTAGGAGATTTGGGCTAGAGTGCCCGATAGGAAAGAGACACGGAAGCGAGGTAGAAGACGCCCTTATTTACTACCGGGGGTCAGAAGGCTTAACGTGCCCATTCAATGCTCTAGTAGATCAGATCTGATCATATGTAGAGGATTTTAGGAAGGGAGTGTCTGACCCCAGGTCTTAAACAACCCTTAGAAATAGGAAGCTAGGAGATTTGGGCTAGAGTGCCCGATAGGAAAGAGACACGGAAGCGAGGTAGAAGACGCCCTTATTTACTACCGGGGGTCAGAAGGCTTAACGTGTCCATTCAATGCTCTAGTAGATCAGATCTGATCATATGTAGAGGATTTTAGGAAGGGAGTGTCTGACCCCAGGTCTTAAACAACCCTTAGAAATAGGAAGCTAGGAGATTTGGGCTAGAGTGCCCGATAGGAAAGAGACACGGAAGCGAGGTAGAAGACGCCCTTATTTACTACCGGGGGTCAGAAGGCTTAACGTGCCCATTCAATGCTCTAGTAGATCAGATCTGATCATATGTAGAGGATTTTAGGAAGGGAGTGTCTGACCCCAGGTCTTAAACAACCCTTAGAAATAGGAAGCTAGGAGATTTGGGCTAGAGTGCCCGATAGGAAAGAGACACGGAAGCGAGGTAGAAGACGCCCTTATTTACTACCGGGGGTCAGAAGGCTTAACGTGCCCATTCAATGCTCTAGTAGATCAGATCTGATCATATGTAGAGGATTTTAGGAAGGGAGTGTCTGACCCCAGGTCTTAAACAACCCTTAGAAATAGGAAGCTAGGAGATTTGGGCTAGAGTGCCCGATAGGAAAGAGACACGGAAGCGAGGTAGAAGACGCCCTTATTTACTACCGGGGGTCAGAAGGCTTAACGTGTAAATTCAATGCTCTAGTAGATCAGATCTGATCATATGTAGAGGATTTTAGGAAGGGAGTGTCTGACCCCAGGTCTTAAACAACCCTTAGAAATAGGAAGCTAGGAGATTTGGGCTAGAGTGCCCGATAGGAAAGAGACACGGAAGCGAGGTAGAAGACGCCCTTATTTACTACCGGGGGTCAGAAGGCTTAACGTGTCCATTCAATGCTCTAGTAGATCAGATCTGATCATATGTAGAGGATTTTAGGAAGGGAGTGTCTGACCCCAGGTCTTAAACAACCCTTAGAAATAGGAAGCTAGGAGATTTGGGCTAGAGTGCCCGATAGGAAAGAGACACGGAAGCGAGGTAGAAGACGCCCTTATTTACTACCGGGGGTCAGAAGGCTTAACGTGTCCATTCAATGCTCTAGTAGATCAGATCTGATCATATGTAGAGGATTTTAGGAAGGGAGTGTCTGACCCCAGGTCTTAAACAACCCTTAGAAATAGGAAGCTAGGAGATTTGGGCTAGAGTGCCCGATAGGAAAGAGACACGGAAGCGAGGTAGAAGACGCCCTTATTTACTACCGGGGGTCAGAAGGCTTAACGTGCCCATTCAATGCTCTAGTAGATCAGATCTGATCATATGTAGAGGATTTTAGGAAGGGAGTGTCTGACCCCAGGTCTTAAACAACCCTTAGAAATAGGAAGCTAGGAGATTTGGGCTAGAGTGCCCGATAGGAAAGAGACACGGAAGCGAGGTAGAAGACGCCCTTATTTACTACCGGGGGTCAGAAGGCTTAACGTGCCCATTCAATGCTCTAGTAGATCAGATCTGATCATATGTAGAGGATTTTAGGAAGGGAGTGTCTGACCCCAGGTCTTAAACAACCCTTAGAAATAGGAAGCTAGGAGATTTGGGCTAGAGTGCCCGATAGGAAAGAGACACGGAAGCGAGGTAGAAGACGCCCTTATTTACTACCGGGGGTCAGAAGGCTTAACGTGCCCATTCAATGCTCTAGTAGATCAGATCAGATCATATGTAGAGGATTTTAGGAAGGGAGTGTCTGACCCCAGGTCTTAAACAAACCTTAGAAATAGGAAGCTAGGAGATTTGGGCTAGAGTGCCCGAAAGGAAAGTGACACGGAAGCGAGGTAGAAGATGCCCTTATGTACTACCGGGGGTCAGAAGGCTTAACGTGCCCATTCAATGCTCTAGTAGATCAGATCAGATCATATGTAGAGGATTTTAGGAAGGGAGTGTCTGACCCCAGGTCTTAAACAAACCTTAGAAATAGGAAGCTAGGAGATTTGGGCTAGAGTGCCCGAAAGGAAAGTGACACGGAAGCGAGGTAGAAGATGCCCTTATGTACTACCGGGGGTCAGAAGGCTTAACGTGCCCATTCAATGCTCTAGTAGATCAGATCAGATCATATGTAGAGGATTTTAGGAAGGAGTGTCTGACCCCAGGTCTTAAACAAACCTTAGAAATAGGAAGCTAGGAGATTTGGGCTAGAGTGCCCGATAGGAAAGAGACACGGAAGCGAGGTAGAAGACGCCCTTATTTACTACCGGGGGTCAGAAGGCTTAACGTGCCCATTCAATGCTCTAGTAGATCAGATCTGATCATATGTAGAGGATTTTAGGAAGGGAGTGTCTGACCCCAGGTCTTAAACAACCCTTAGAAATAGGAAGCTAGGAGATTTGGGCTAGAGTGCCCGATAGGAAAGAGACACGGAAGCGAGGTAGAAGACGCCCTTATTTACTACCGGGGGTCAGAAGGCTTAACGTGCCCATTCAATGCTCTAGTAGATCAGATCTGATCATATGTAGAGGATTTTAGGAAGGGAGTGTCTGACCCCAGGTCTTAAACAACCCTTAGAAATAGGAAGCTAGGAGATTTGGGCTAGAGTGCCCGATAGGAAAGAGACACGGAAGCGAGGTAGAAGACGCCCTTATTTACTACCGGGGGTCAGAAGGCTTAACGTGCCCATTCAATGCTCTAGTAGATCAGATCAGATCATATGTAGAGGATTTTAGGAAGGGAGTGTCTGACCCCAGGTCTTAAACAAACCTTAGAAATAGGAAGCTAGGAGATTTGGGCTAGAGTGCCCGAAAGGAAAGTGACACGGAAGCGAGGTAGAAGATGCCCTTATGTACTACCGGGGGTCAGAAGGCTTAACGTGCCCATTCAATGCTCTAGTAGATCAGATCTGATCATATGTAGAGGATTTTAGGAAGGAGTGTCTGACCCCAGGTCTTAAACAACCCTTAGAAATAGGAAGCTAGGAGATTTGGGCTAGAGTGCCCGATAGGAAAGAGACACGGAAGCGAGGTAGAAGACGCCCTTATTTACTACCGGGGGTCAGAAGGCTTAACGTGCCCATTCAATGCTCTAGTAGATCAGATCAGATCATATGTAGAGGATTTTAGGAAGGGAGTGTCTGACCCCAGGTCTTAAACAAACCTTAGAAATAGGAAGCTAGGAGATTTGGGCTAGAGTGCCCGAAAGGAAAGTGACACGGAAGCGAGGTAGAAGATGCCCTTATGTACTACCGGGGGTCAGAAGGCTTAACGTGCCCATTCAATGCTCTAGTAGATCAGATCTGATCATATGTAGAGGATTTTAGGAAGGGAGTGTCTGACCCCAGGTCTTAAACAACCCTTAGAAATAGGAAGCCAGGAGATTTGGGCTAGAGTGCCCGATAGGAAAGAGACACGGAAGCGAGGTAGAAGATGCCCTTATGTACTACCGTGGGTCAGAAGGCTTAACGTGCCCATTCAATGCTCTAGTAGATCAGATCTGATCATATGTAGAGGATTTTAGGAAGGGAGTGTCTGACCCCAGGTCTTAAACAACCCTTAGAAATAGGAAGCTAGGAGATTTGGGCTAGAGTGCTCGATAGGAAAGTGACACGGAAGCGAGGTAGAAGACGCCCTTATTTACTACCGGGGGTCAGAAGGCTTAACGTGCCCATTCAATGCTCTAGTAGATCAGATCTGATCATATGTAGAGGATTTTAGGAAGGGAGTGTCTGACCCCAGGTCTTAAACAACCCTTAGAAATAGGAAGCTAGGAGATTTGGGCTAGAGTGCCCGATAGGAAAGAGACACGGAAGCGAGGTAGAAGACGCCCTTATTTACTACCGGGGGTCAGAAGGCTTAACGTGCCCATTCAATGCTCTAGTAGATCAGATCTGATCATATGTAGAGGATTTTAGGAAGGGAGTGTCTGACCCCAGGTCTTAAACAACCCTTAGAAATAGGAAGCTAGGAGATTTGGGCTAGATTGCCCGATAGGAAAGTGACACGGAAGCGAGGTAGAAGACGCCGTTATTTACTACCGGGGGTCAGAAGGCTTAACGTGCCCATTCAATGCTCTAGTAGATCAGATCTAATCATATGTAGAGGATTTTAGGAAGGGAGTGTCTGACCCCAGGTCTTAAACAACCCTTAGAAATAGGAAGCTAGGAGATTTGGGCTAGAGTGCCCGATAGGAAAGAGACACGGAAGCGAGGTAGAAGACGCCCTTATTTACTACCGGGGGTCAGAAGGCTTAACGTGCCCATTCAATGCTCTAGTAGATCAGATCTGATCATATGTAGAGGATTTTAGGAAGGAGTGTCTGACCCCAGGTCTTAAACAACCCTTAGAAATAGGAAGCTAGGAGATTTGGGCTAGAGTGCCCGATAGGAAAGAGACACGGAAGCGAGGTAGAAGACGCCCTTATTTACTACCGGGGGTCAGAAGGCTTAACGTGCCCATTCAATGCTCTAGTAGATCAGATCAGATCATATGTAGAGGATTTTAGGAAGGGAGTGTCTGACCCCAGGTCTTAAACAAACCTTAGAAATAGGAAGCTAGGAGATTTGGGCTAGAGTGCCCGAAAGGAAAGTGACACGGAAGCGAGGTAGAAGACGCTCTTATTTACTACCGGGGTCAGAAGGCTTAACGTGCCCATTCAATGCTCTAGTAGATCAGATCTGATCATATGTAGAGGATTTTAGGAAGGAGTGTCTGACCCCAGGTCTTAAACAACCCTTAGAAATAGGAAGCCAGGAGATTTGGGCTAGAGTGCCCGATAGGAAAGAGACACGGAAGCGAGGTAGAAGATGCCCTTATGTACTACCGGGGGTCAGAAGGCTTAACGTGCCCATTCAATGCTCTAGTAGATCAGATCTGATCATATGTAGAGGATTTTAGGAAGGGAGTGTCTGACCCCAGGTCTTAAACAACCCTTAGAAATAGGAAGCTAGGAGATTTGGGCTAGAGTGCCCGATAGGAAAGTGACACGGAAGCGAGGTAGAAGACGCCCTTATTTACTACCGGGGGTCAGAAGGCTTAACGTGCCCATTCAATGCTCTAGTAGATCAGATCTGATCATATGTAGAGGATTTTAGGAAGGGAGTGTCTGACCCCAGGTCTTAAACAACCCTTAGAAATAGGAAGCTAGGAGATTTGGGCTAGAGTGCCCGATAGGAAAGAGACACGGAAGCGAGGTAGAAGACGCCCTTATGTACTACCGGGGGTCAGAAGGCTTAACGTGCCCATTCAATGCTCTAGTAGATCAGATCTGATCATATGTAGAGGATTTTAGGAAGGGAGTGTCTGACCCCAGGTCTTAAACAACCCTTAGAAATAGGAAGCTAGGAGATTTGGGCTAGAGTGCCCGATAGGAAAGTGACACGGAAGCGAGGTAGAAGACGCTCTTATTTACTACCGGGGGACAGGAGGCTTAACGTGCCCATTCAATGCTCTAGAAGATCAGATCTGATCATATGTAGAGGATTTTAGGAAGGGAGTGTCTGACCCCAGGTCTTAAACAACCCTTAGAAATAGGAAGCTAGGAGATTTGGGCTAGATTGCCCGATAGGAAAGTGACACGGAAGCGAGGTAGAAGACGCCGTTATTTACTACCGGGGGTCAGAAGGCTTAACGTGCCCATTCAATGCTCTAGTAGATCAGATCTGATCATATGTAGAGGATTTTAGGAAGGGAGTGCCTGACCCCAGGTCTTAAACAACCCTTAGAAATAGGAAGCTAGGAGATTTGGGCTAGAGTGCCCGATAGGAAAGTGACACGGAAGCGAGGTAGAAGACGCCCTTATTTACTACCGGGGGTCAGAAGGCTTAACGTGCCCATTCAATGCTCTAGTAGATCAGATCTGATCATATGTAGAGGATTTTAGGAAGGGAGTGTCTGACCCCAGGTCTCAAACAACCCTTAGAAATAGGAAGCTAGGAGATTTGGGCTAGAGTGCCCGATAGGAAAGAGACACGGAAGCGAGGTAGAAGACGCCCTTATGTACTACCGGGGGTCAGAAGGCTTAACGTGCCCATTCAATGCTCTAGTAGATCAGATCTGATCATATGTAGAGGATTTTAGGAAGGGAGTGTCTGACCCCAGGTCTTAAACAACCCTTAGAAATAGGAAGCTAATAGATTTGGGCTAGAGTGCCCGATAGAAAAGTGACACGGAAGCGAGGTAGAACACGCCCTTATTTACTACCGGGGGTCAGAAGGCTTAACGTGCCCATTCAATGCTCTAGTAGATCAGATCTGATCATATGTAGAGGATTTTAGGAAGGGAGTGTCTGACCCCAGGTCTTAAACAACCCTTAGAAATAGGAAGCTAATAGATTTGGGCTAGAGTGCCCGATAGGAAAGTGACACGGAAGCGAGGTAGAACACGCCCTTATTTACTACCGGGGGTCAGAAGGTTTAACGTGCCCATTCAATGCTCTAGTAGATCAGATCAGATCATATACAGGGGATTTTAGGAAGGGAGTGTCTGACCCCAGGTCTTAAACAACCCTTAGAAATAGGAAGCTAATAGATTTGGGCTAGAGTGCCCGATAGGAAAGTGACACGGAAGCGAGGTAGAACACGCCCTTATTTACTACCGGGGGTCAGAAGGCTTAACGTGCCCATTCAATGCTCTAGTAGATCAGATCTGATCATATGTAGAGGATTTTAGGAAGGGAGTGTCTGACCCCAGGTCTTAAACAACCCTTAGAAATAGGAAGCTAGGAGATTTGGGCTAGAGTGCCCGATAGGAAAGTGACACGGAAGCGAGGTAGAAGACGCCCTTATTTACTACCGGGGGTCAGAAGGTTTAACGTGCCCATTCAATGCTCTAGTAGATCAGATCAGATCATATACAGGGGATTTTAGGAAGGGAGTGTCTGACCCCAGGTCTTAAACAACCCTTAGAAATAGGAAGCTAGGAGATTTGGGCTAGAGTGCCCGATAGGAAAGTGACACGGAAGCGAGGTAGAACACGCCCTTATTTACTACCGGGGGTCAGAAGGTTTAACGTGCCCATTCAATGCTCTAGTAGATCAGATCAGATCATATACAGGGGATTTTAGGAAGGGAGTGTCTGACCCCAGGTCTTAAACAACCCTTAGAAATAGGAAGCTAGGAGATTTGGGCTAGAGTGCCCGATAGGAAAGTGACACGGAAGCGAGGTAGAACACGCCCTTATTTACTACCGGGGGTCAGAAGGTTTAACGTGCCCATTCAATGCTCTAGTAGATCAGATCAGATCATATACAGGGGATTTTAGGAAGGGAGTGTCTGACCCCAGGTCTTAAACAACCCTTAGAAATAGGAAGCTAATAGATTTGGGCTAGACTGCCCGATATGAAAGTGACACGGAAGCGAGGTAGAAGACGCCCTTATTTACTACCAGGGGTCAGAAGGCTTAACGTGCCCATTCAATGCTCTAGTAGATCAGATCAGATCATATGTAGAGGATTTTAGGAAGGGAGTGTCTGACCCCAGGTCTTAAACAAACAACCCTTAGAAATAGGAAGCTAGGAGATTTGGGCTAGAGTGCCCGATAGGAAAGTGACACGGAAGCGAGGTAGAAGATGCCCTTATTTATTACCGGGGGTCAGAAGGCTTAACGTGCCCATTCAATGCTCTAGTAGATCAGATCAGATCATATGTAGAGGATTTTAGGAAGGGAGTGTCTGACCCCAGGTCTTAAACAACCCTTAGAAATAGGAAGCTAGGAGATTTGGGCTAGAGTGCCCTATAGGAAAGTGACACGGAAGCGAGGTAGAAGACGCCCTTATTTACTACCGGGGGTCAGAAGGCTTAACGTGCCCATTCAATGCTCTAGTAGATCAGATCAGATCATATACAGGGGATTTTAGGAAGGGAGTGTCTGACCCCAGGTCTTAAACAACCCTTAGAAATAGGAAGCTAATAGATTTGGGCTAGAGTGCCCGATAGGAAAGTGACACGGAAGCGAGGTAGAACACGCCCTTATTTACTACCGGGGGTCAGAAGGCTTAACGTGCCCATTCAATGCTCTAGTAGATCAGATCAGATCATATGTAGAGGATTTTAGGAAGGGAGTGTCTGACCCTAGGTCTTATAGAACCTTTAGAAATAGGAAGCTAGGAGATTCGGGCTAGAATGCCCGATAGGAAAGTGACACGGAAGCGAGGTAGAAGACGCCCTTATTTACTACCGGGGGTCAGAAGGCTTAACGTGCCCATTCAATGCTCTAGTAAATCAGATCAGATCATATGTAGAGGATTTTAGGAAGGAGTGTCTGACCCCGGGTCTTAAACAACCCTTAGAAATAGGAAGCTAAAAGATTTGGGCTAGAGTGCCCGATAGGAAAGTGACACGGAAGCGAGGTAGAAGACGCCCTTATTTACTACCGGGGGTCAGAAGGCTTAACGTGCCCATTCAATGCTCTAGTAAATCAGATCAGATCATATGTAGAGGATTTTAGGAAGGGAGTGTCTGACTCCAGGTCTTAAACAACCCTTAGAAATAGGAAGCTAGGAGATTTGGGCTAGAGTGCCCGATAGGAAAGTGACACGGAAGCGAGGTAGAAGACGCCCTTATTTACTACCGGGGGTCAGAAGGCTTAACGTGCCCATTCAATGCTCTAGTAGATCAGATCTGATCATATGTAGAGGATTTTAGGAAGGGAGTGTCTGACCCCAGGTCTTAAACAACCCTTAGAAATAGGAAGCTAAAAGATTTGGGCTAGAGTGCCCGATAGGAAAGTGACACGGAAGCGAAGTAGAAAGGGGGTGGAAGACGCCTTTATTTATTACCGGGGGACCAGTGCCCGGGGTCTGACGGCTTAACGTACCCATCCGACGCACGGCGGATATTTGGTGGATGGAGGGTTTGTACCTGCCTGGGATCGAACCTGAGGTCCTTTCCCCGGCAGTCACGAACGTTGCCCACTAGGCCATCCGCAGCCTTAAGGGCATCAAACATCTGCTTTCTATGTTAAATACTGTATTTTTTAAATGTAGGGCAGTGGCACTCCCAGAAATTCTTGTTGAAGGGAGCTGTATATATATACACAATGTGTGTACATATATATAGTGTACGCCTATAGTTTGCATACAGTTGTGACGTACATCGCTCTGAATCTCTTTGGGAAGAAGACACTATGTAATTTTTTGAACATGTAAAATAATATTTTTGATTGGTTAATTTGTGACGTACGTCGCTCTTAATCTCTTTGGGGCTTTGGGAAGAAGGCACTATGAAATAGAAGACACTATCTACAACACTATGTCACTATCTATGACACTATGTAATAGAAGACACTGTCTCGGACACTATGTAATTTTTTTTACATGTAGAACAATATTATGTTTAATTTGTCATGTACGTCACTCTTAATCTCTTTGGGGCTTTGAGAAGAAGACACTATGTAATTTTTTGAACATGTAAAATAATATTTTTGAATGTTTAATTGGTGACGTATGTCGCTTTTAATCTCCTTGGGGCTTTGGGAAGAAGACACCATGTACTAGAAGACACTATCTACGACACTATGTCACTATCTATGACACTATGTAATAGAAGACACTCTCTCAGACACTATGTAATTTTTTGAACATGTAAAATAATATTTTTGAATGTTTAATTTGTGACGTATGTCACTTTTAATCTCTTTGGGGCTTTGGAAAGAAGACACCATGTACTAGAAGACACTATCTACGACACTATGTCACTATCTATGACACTATGTAATAGAAGACACTCTCTCAGACACTATGTAATTTTTTGAACATGTAAAATAATATTTTTGAATGTTTAATTTGTGATGTATGTCACTCTTAATATCTTTGGTGCTTTGGGAAGAAGACACCATGTACTAGAAGACACTATCTACGACACTATGTCACTATCTATGACACTATGTAATAGAAGACACTCTCTCAGACACTATGTAATTTTTTGGACATGTAAAATAATATTTTTGAATGTTTAATTTGTGACGTATGTCGCTTTTAATCTCTTTGGGGCTTTGGGAAGAAGACACCATGTACTAGAAGACACTATCTACGACACTGTGTCACTATCTATGACACTATGTAATAGAAGACACTCTCTCAGACACTATGTAATTTTTTGAACATGTAAAATAATATTTTTGAATGTTTAATTTGTGACGTATGTCGCTTTTAATCTCTTTGGGGCTTTGGGAAGAAGACACCATGTAATTTTTTGAACATGTAAAATAATATTTTTGAATATTTAATTTGTGACGTACGTCGCTCTTAATCTCTTTGGGGCTTTGGCAAGAAGGCACTATGAAATAGAAGACACTATCTACAACACTATGTCACTATCTATGACACTATGTAATAGAAGACACTGTCTCGGACACTATGTAATTTTTTTTACATGTAGAACAATATTATGTTTAATTTGTGACGTACGTCGCTCTTAATCTCTTTGGGGATTTGAGAAGAAGACACTATGTAATTTTTTGAGCATGTAAAATAATATTTTTGAATATTTAATTTGTGACGTAAGTCGTTCTTAATCTCTTTGGGGCTTTGGGAAGAAGGCACTATGAAATAGAAGACACTATCTACAACACTATGTCACTATCTATGACACTATGTAATAGAAGACACTGTCTCGGACACTATGTAATTTTTTTTACATGTAGAACAATATTATGTTTAATTTGTCATGTACGTCGCTCTTAATCTCTTTGGGGCTTTGGGAAGAAGACACTATGTAATTTTTTGAACATGTAAAATAATATTTTTGAATGTTTAATTTGTGATGTACGTCGCTTTTAATCTCTTTGGGGCTTTGGGAAGAAGACACTATGTAATTTTTTGAACATGTAAAATAATATTTTTGAATATTTTATTTGTGAGGTACGTCGCTCTTAATCTCTTTGGGGCTTTGGGAAGAAGGCACTATGAAATAGAAGACACTATCTACAACACTATGTCACTATCTATGACACTATGTAATAGAAGACACTGTCTCGGACACTATGTAATTTTTTTTACATGTAGAACAATATTATGTTTAATTTGTGACGTACGTCGCTCTTAATCTCTTTGGGGATTTGAGAAGAAGACACTATGTAATTTTTTGAACATGTAAAATAATATTTTTGATTGGTTAATTTGTTATGTACGTCACTCTTAATCTCTTTGGGGCTTTGGGAAGAAGGCACTATGAAATAGAAGACACTATCTACAACACTATGTCACTATCTATGACACTATGTAATAGAAGACACTGTCTCGGACACTATGTAATTTTTTTTACATGTAGAACAATATTATGTTTAATTTGTCATGTACGTCGCTCTTAATCTCTTTGGGGCTTTGAGAAGAAGACACTATGGAATTTTGAACATGTAAAATAATATTTTTGAATATTTAATTTGTGAGGTACGTCGCTCTTAATCTCTTTGGGGCTTTGGGAAGAAGACACTATGAAATAGAAGACACTATCTACAACACTATGTCACTATCTATGACACTATGTAATAGAAGACACTGTCTCGGGCACTATGTAATTTTTTTACATGTAGAACAATATTATGTTTAATTTGTGACGTACGTCGCTCTTAATCTCTTTGGGGCTTTGAGAAGAAGACACTATGGAATTTTTTGAACATGTAAAATAATATTTTTGAATGTTTAATTGGTGACGTATGTCGCTTTTAATCTCTTTGGGGCTTTGGGAAGAAGACACCATGTACTAGAAGACACTATCTATGACACTATGTCACAATCTATGACACTATGTAATAGAAGACACTCTCTCAGACACTATGTAATTTTTTGAACATGTAAAATAATATTTTTGAATGTTTAATTTGTGATGTATGTCACTCTTAATCACTTTGGGGCTTTGGGAAGAAGACGCCATGTACTAGAAGACACTATCTACGACACTATGTAACTATCTATGACACTATGTAATAGAAGACACTCTCTCAGACACTATGTAATTTTTTGAACATGTAAAATAATATTTTTGAATGTTTAATTTGTGACGTATGTCGCTTTTAATCTCTTTGGGGCTTTGGGAAGAAGACACTATGTACTAGAAGACACTATCTACGACACTATGTCACTATCTATGGCACTATGTAATAGAAGGCACTCTCTCAGACACTATGTAATTTTTTGAACATGT
The DNA here is from genome assembly GCA_039090855.1 of Macrothele yani. NCBI lineage: Eukaryota > Metazoa > Arthropoda > Arachnida > Araneae > Macrothelidae > Macrothele > Macrothele yani. The sequence goes on along the minus strand of CM077034.1, from coordinate 17,158,094 downwards.
AAAATAATATTTTTGAATGTTTAATTTGTGATGTATGTCACTCTTAATCTCTTTGGGGCTTTGGGAAGAAGACGCCATGTACTAGAAGACACTATCTACGACACTGTGTCACTATTTATGACACTATGTAATAGAAGACACTCTCTCAGACACTATATAATTTTTTGAACATGTAAAATAATATTTTTGAATGTTTAATTTGTGATGTATGTCGCTTTTAATCTCTTTGGGGCTTTGGGAAGAAGACACCATGTACTAGAAGACACTATCTACGACACTATGTCACTATCTATGACACTATGTAATAGAAGGCACTCTCTCAGACACTATGTAATTTTTTTTACATGTAGAACAATATTATGTTTAATTTGTCATGTACGTCGCTCTTAATCTCTTTGGGGCTTTGGGAAGAAGACACTATGCAATAGAAGACACTATGTAATGTTTTGAACACGTAAAATAATATTTCTGAATGTTTGATTTGTGACGTACGTCATTCTTAATCTTCTTGGAGGGGGGGGGCTGAAGCCCCTAAAGCCCCTCCATGGGTGCACCAATGATGTAGGCGTTAGTATTTTCTATAGTAACTAGATGAAAGCCCATCAATAATGATGGGGAAAGTAAAATTTATGATACATATTGCCATTTATTTATTGAGCTTTTGAGTTTCATGTCAATAGACGGTGACGACATTGGCTCACAGCTTTCTGAAATTTTCCTGAGCAGTCGGTTATGGAATTTGATACAACGGGCTGTCTGTTTGTTATGTGTTTTGTAAAACCTTTAGTCCTTATTTCGTCAACACTTCGTTGTACAGAACATTTTTCGTATATACTGACTGTGAACCCTGTATCAATTTCCCCTGTTCTTTTCCGTGAACTATTTTTATCTTGACGTTGTCATATACAGATGGCTAAACACCGATTCAGGTAGTGAACCAAACTTCCTGATGTTAAGTTTTTCGTAGCCGCTGCAGTGGTCTAATCAATGGCCTCTGATCATTCATCCGAAAGGGGTCCAGGTTCGAATCCCGGTGAGGCATGGATGTTGTTTGTCTTGCGGCACTGGCTTTCTCCCTTCTCTGGAACCAGTGATCCTAAATTAGGGACGGGCGACTGCTTATAGCCCATTGAGTTGCTCACGGTGGTCGTTAAACCTCCAATCAATCAATGAATGGATGTTGTGTTTGTCTTACGGCACTGGCTCTCTCCCTTCCCTGGAACCAGTGACCCTAAATTAGGGACGGGCGACTGCTTATAGCCCGTTGAGTTGCTCACGGTGGTCGTTAAACCTCCAATCAATCAATGAATGGATGTTGTGTTTGTCTTACGGCACTGGCTCTCTCCCTTCCCTGGAACCAGTGACCCTAAATTAGGGACGGGGGACTGCTTATAGCCCATTGAGTTGCTCACGGTGGTCGTTAAACCTCCAATCAATCAATGAATGGATGTTGTGTTTGTCTTACGGCACTGGCTCTCTCCCTTCCCTGGAACCAGTGACCCTAAATTAGGGACGGGCGACTGCTTATAGCCCATTGAGTTGCTCACGGTGGTCGTTAAACCTCCAATCAATCAATGAATGGATGTTGTGTTTGTCTTACGGCACTGGCTCTCTCCCTTCCCTGGAACCAGTGACCCTAAATTAGGGACGGGCGACTGCTTATAGCCCATTGAGTTGCTCACGGTGGTCGTTAAACCTTCAATCAATCAATGAATGGATCAGGGAAGGAGAGAGCCAGTGTCTTACGGCACTGGCTCTCTCCCTTCCCTGGAACCAGTGACCCTAAATTAGGGACGGGCGACTGCTTATAGCCCATTGAGTTGCTCACGGTGGTCGTTAAACCTCCAATCAATCAATGAATGGATGTTGTGTTTGTCTTACGGCACTGGCTCTCTCCCTTCCCTGGAACCAGTGACCCTAAATTAGGGACGGGCGACTGCTTATAGCCCATTGAGTTGCTCACGGTGGTCGTTAAACCTCCAATCAATCAATGAATGGATGTTGTGTTTGTCTTACGGCACTGGCTCTCTCCCTTCCCTGGAACCAGTGACCCTAAATTAGGGACGGGCGCCTGCTTATAGACCATTGAGTTGCTCATGGTGGATGTTAAACCTCCAATCAATCAATGAATGGATGTTGTGTTTGTCTTACGGCACTGGCTCTCTCCCTTCCCTGGAACCAGTGACCCTAAATTAGGGACGGGCGACTGCTTATAGCCCATTGAGTTGCTCACGGTGGTCGTTAAACCTCCAACCAAAAAGAAAAAAAGAAAAAAAAAAAGGTTTTTGTATCTTAGAGTTCACCATGTGACGTGATACATTTCTGACATTATGTGAGAGTGATTTGGATTAGATGGCGTCACACCAGCAGCTGCATTCTTTGTTGCGATGGAAACAAAACAAAGTGGTATACGTGTGGACTGCATGCATGTAGGTGATGATGTCACCTACATGTAAAGTTAAGCGTGACGTCACAAACATTTGTTTCTCGGTTGTTGCTATGACGACTTAACAAGTGGCATGGAGGAGGTCTCTAGCAGATTATATATTTGGATATCGTCAAAAATTTAAGTTTTGTTTAAACATTTTTCACAGTTATACGGTTTTTTTTTTAGTCCCTGGAAAAACGTATATTAAATACTCAATGCTCTACCGTACTTGCATACAGCATTGTGTGAGATGTGTGATGGATGCCAGTATATTTCAGGTTGTGTGCCAGGTTACAGTAAATGGAGATATTTCATACATCGCTAGTAAATAAACCATCAGTAAATTTGATTTTGCAGATGAAATTTCTTTGAGGACCTACACTCTGAATCTCAGAAAACAGCTTTGTGCTATGTCATCATCATCACTGTCAACCATTATCAATCCACTGCTGGATGAAGGTCTCCCCAAGTTTCCTCCACAACGGTCTGTCTTGTGCAAGTCTCCTCCATGTCACTCCCGCATACTTTCGAATTTCGTCCACCCATCTCCCATGTGGTCTTCTTCTGGGTCTTTTCCTGTCCCTTGGAATCCAATCAAAAATTTCGGCTGTCCATTGATGGTCTGTCCTTCTGGCAGTATGTCCAGCCCATTGCCATTTCAGGGATTTAACTCTGATCACGATGTCTTCCACTCTTGTCATTTTTCGGATCCACGAGTTCCTCTTCTTATCTCTCCTGGTTACACCAAGCATTCACCTCTCCATGCTGCTTTGAGTTGTCTGCAGCCTTTGTGTGTCTTTCTCTTTTAGTTAAGTTCCACGTCTCTGCACCATACGTAAGCACTGGAAGGATGCATTGATCAAACACTTTTCTTTTAAGACATAATGGCATATTGCTCTTGAAAATTATGCTGTTTCTTCCAAAAGCTCTCCAGGCAAGTTTTGTACGCCGATTAATTTCTTCATCAATGTGACCCTCACTTGATATCTGCTGTCCAAGATAAACGTATGTGTCTGTTATCTCCAGCTTTTCTCCATCAATCGATAAATCTTCATTTTGTGTAAAAGCATTGAACATCACTTTTGTCTTCTGAAAGTTCATTTTTAATCCCACTTCTTTACTCTTGTCAGTAAGTTCCTGGATCGTACTCTGCAGCTCTGATGGGGTAGTTGCAAAAATGACTATGTATATGTCTGTATATATACTTAAGAGCAAAACTGAAGACTAAGGAAAAAATTTTAGAATTTAAATCTGTATATATATATATAATTTATATATGACGGTTATTTAATTATGTATCATGTCAGTACAGACAAGCTGGATACTTTTAAATCTTCATACCTGTTTTCTTGGATGGCATTTTCCCTATTTCTCCATCTCTTGGGTAGTCATACGTTTTCATATTAGGCAGCTTACTTGATATAACTGGAGGAATTCTGTAAGGAGTAGTAGCAGATGGGCGACGGAAGCGTGTGACTGAAGAAGGGGCGGTGTTGTTGAAGTTGTTGTGGATGGAAAGTCAAATGTTGAACTGCTCTGTGTAGTGCTGCTGGCTGCAAATACAAAATAATACGTGACGATGATGGGCAAAACACGTAACAATATTAACAAATGAAGGTACCTTGATCACGCTAGTTACGTTAAAGGAAAACTTTTACAAAAAGTTCGTAAGTTGGAAGCTTTCGACCTTATCTTAGGTCTTCATCACTCAAATGGAGGACTAAGATTGTTGCCAGATTCTACATTTGAATTTTTCCTGTTTTTGTTGCCAAAACTTAGAATTGTTCTCCAGATCATCGGAATGTAGAGAGGAGATTCGGATTGCAAGTCATTGAGTTGAAAATAATTTTCAGGCTTTCGCGGTAACGGAGGGCAAAACGATTGCCAAAAGAAGCAATTCGTTTTGCTTCGTTCCAGTGGGGAACTGCAGAAGTGTCTTCCATTGTCAAAATAGACAAGGCAGTGTTAGGATTGGCTTTCGAAACATCTTTTCTATGTTCTAAAATTCTATGGCTAATGCTCCTGTATGTGCTTCCAATGTATAAGTTATCCCCAGTAGAAGAAGAGATAGGAATGCAGTAAACTCCTGGGAGGTTCAGGCTTTCAACTTTGTCCCTATCCCTTTGTTGAAGTTTCAAGATGTTTTTAGAAGTTTTGGTTACCATCTTGCCATTAAATCTACCCCAAACATCTTGAAACTTCTACAAAGGGATAGGGACAAAGCTGAAAATCTAGACCTCCCAGAAGTTTAATACATTCCTATCTCTTCTTCTACTGGGGATAACTTATACATTGGAAGCACATACAGGAGCATTAGCCATAGAATTTTAGAACATAAAAAAGATGTTTCGAAAGCCAATCCTAATACTGCCTTGTCTATTTTGACAATGAAAGACACATCTGCAGTTCCCCACTGGAACGAAGCAAAACGAATTGCTTCTTTTGACAATCGTTTTGCCCTCCGTTACCGCGAAAGCCTGGAAATTATTTTCAACTCAATGACTTGCAATTCCGAATCTCCTCTCTACATTCCGTTGATCTGGAGATCAATTCTAAGTTTTGGCAACAAAAACCGGAAAAATTCAAATGTAGAATCTGGCAACAATCTTAGTCCTCCATTGGCGTGATGAAGACCTAAGATAAGGTCGAAAGCTTCCAACTTACGAACTTTTTGTAAAAGTTTTCATTTAACGTAACTAGCGTGATCAAGTTACCTTTATTTGTTATTTGACAAAATAATACACTTTATCAGGTACAAAAACATGTCTGAACACAACAAAAGAGATCTCAAAATAAATTTAAAACATACAGCATTCGGTGGAAGATCAGACCTTCAAAGGTCATCAATGCTAACATTAAATGAGCAGAAAGTAAGGTATTAAACACACACAAACACATATATATATACACTATATTAACAAAAGTCACTGGACACCCCTTCAAAAGAAAACGAACAGATCCGCTGCATTGTTAAGATGTGCAGTACAGCTGCAAACGGTATAAAAACAAGCCTGCAGCTGACCGAGATCGTGCCGCACTGTGAGGTTGAATGTGTCGCGGCGGGAGAGAACTGACTTTGAGGAAGGAAAGATTGTTGAGTGTTATATTAGTGGGTTGTCCATAAGAGAAACAGAGAGGCGTTTAAACATACCCAAGTCAACTGTTTTGGATGTACTGAATAAGTGGAAGACACATGGTGTGCCTGAAGTAGGAAAACGTACTGGCAGACCAAAGAAAATCAGTGATAGAGGACGTCGAAACGTCAGGAGAGACGTTACAGCTAATCGACGGAGTACTGCACAAGACCACAGTGTACAGGTGGGTAAAATTGCTGGAAGCTCGGTATGTACATGTACCATTTACAGAGAACTTCATTTCGTGTGTTACCGTGGTTACGCGGCTGCTCATAAGCTTTTCATCTCCACTCGGAATGCTACTCGTGATTTAGCAAGGGGCGGTTCGTCATTAGGGGCCAGAAGGGCCAGGCCCCACCTAAAAATTTCTATTTCTAGAAATAATTTTTTTTTGCCCTGATTCTTATTCTCTCTCTTAACTGCATGGTGATCAATTTTCCTTTCAAAAACCATTACTTAAGGGAAAAGTTTCCTTCAAAAACGCAAAAGTATTCCCTGAAGAAAGAGATCACGTTCAGAGTGTGAGGTTGTTGGGGCCAGCTCCAACAGGCCCCAGTAACACCACTACGAAAGCGAAGAGGAGACGTTTCCTCTACGTCTCATTCAGTATGATGACCTACATACAACACTGCCTAAACCGCATGTGAAAAAAAGCTGTGGGGCCAGATCTATCTGGCTCGTGCTAATTTGATTGGCTGGGAGAGTATCCATTTCCTTAACGCCGTGGGCTGACAGAGAAGCTTAACCCGACCAAGCTCAAGGGTGGCAGGAGGGTTTCAAATCTCGTAGCAATGTTCAGTTAGTTGTTTTTTCTGTGGTGTCTCTCTCAGTGATGTGCTGTTCCATTGTGGCGTGACTTTTTTGCTTGTCGAGTACAATGAATGGAGTGGATATTTTGTTAAAATGTCCGTTCTTTGCTTTAAATCTGCAAGAAAAGCTTAACTTAAAAAACCACAGTGCTCATCAGCCCAAGAATTTGAGTCGAAAAGCTTCACTTAAAAAACTCGGTGCTTATCAGCCCAAGAATTTGAGTCGAAAAGCTTCACTTAAAAAAACTCGGTGCTTATCAGCCCAAGAGTTTGAGTCGAAAAGCTTCACTTAAAAAAACTCGGTGATTATCAGCCCAAGAATTTGAGTCGAAAAGCTTCACTTAAAAACTCGGTGCTTATCAGCCCAAGAATTTGAGTCGAAAAGCTTCACTTAAAAAAACTCGGTGATTATCAGCCCAAGAATTTGAGTCGAAAAGCTTCACTTAAAAAAACTCGGTGATTATCAGCCCAAGAATTTGAGTCGAAAAGCTTCACTTAAAAAACTCTGTGCTTATCAGCCCAAGAATTTGAGTCGAAAAGCTTCACTTAAAAAAACTCGGTGCTTATCAGCCCAAGAATTTGAGTCGAAAAGCTTCACTTAAAAACTCGGTGATTATCAGCCCAAGAATTTGAGTCGAAAAGCTTCACTTAAAAAAACTCGGTGCTTATCAGCCCAAGAATTTGAGTCGAAAAGCTTCACTTAAAAAACTCGGTGATTATCAGCCCAAGTATTTGAGTCGAAAAGCTTCACTTAAAAAAACTCGGTGCTTATCAGCCCAAGAATTTGAGTCGAAAAGCTTCACTTAAAAAACTCGGTGCTTATCAGCCCAAGAATTTGAGTCGAAAAGCTTCACTTAAAAACTCGGTGCTTATCAGCCCAAGTATTTGAGTCGAAAAGCTTCACTTAAAAAAACTCGGTGCTTATCAGCCCAAGTATTTGAGTCGAAAAGCTTCACTTAAAAAACTCGGTGCTTATCAGCCCAAGAATTTGAGTCGAAAAGCTTCACTTAAAAAACTCGGTGCTTATCAGCCCAAGAATTTGAGTCGAAAAGCTTCACTTAAAAAAACTCGGTGCTTATCAGCCCAAGAATTTGAGTCGAAAAGCTTCACTTAAAAAAACTCGGTGCTTATCAGCCCAAGAATTTGAGTCGAAAAGCTTCACTTAAAAAAACTCGGTGCTTATCAGCCCAAGAATTTGAGTCGAAAAGCTTCACTTAAAAAAACTCGGTGCTTATCAGCCCTAGAATTTGAGTCGAAAAGCTTCACTTAAAAAAACTCGGTGCTTATCAGCCCGAGAATTTGAGTCGAAAAGCTTCACTTAAAAAAACTCGGTGCTTATCAGTCCCAGAATTTGAGTCGAAAAGCTTCACTTAAAAAAACTCGGTGCTTATCAGCCCAAGAATTTGAGTCGAAAAGCTTCACTTAAAAACTCGGTGCTTATCAGCCCGAGAATTTGAGTCGAAAAGCTTCACTTAAAAAAACTCGGTGCTTATCAGCCCCAGAATTTGAGTCGAAAAGCTTCACTTAAAAAAACTCGGTGCTTATCAGCCCAAGAATTTGAGTTTCCAAGAGTATGAAGTTTACAAAGCGCTTTGCAGAACTAATTTCAGTTTTAACTGAGATGATTTTCTATGTTAAAAATAAATAACTAAATGAGAAAACCTGTAAGTATAATTTGCACATGAGTACATATATGTTTTTAGGTTTCACAAGTTCTTTAAAAAAAGGTTAAACCTTTTAAATAATGCAAATGGTAGTATTGTACTCATTCTATATTTGACAAAATTCATGAAACCTCAGTTGAGAAATCTGAAGAAACACAAAGCACAACTCACATAAATTGATGCTCATATGTTTTAAGGTAAAAATTTTATTTAAGGAGTTTTAACATTTTTCTGTTAATAGTTATGCATTCTATTCTGGGGAAATTTTTTTCGTGTGCAATACAATAGTTGACACATTCCTACCTGATTTGGGCATTATTGTGAGTCAAGGGGGTAAACAGAGGCAAAGTAAAGGAATCTTGGGGGTTGGGTGGGGTGGGGTGGGGGTTTGAATAGTTGGCCTAATAATGACAGTTTTTTTTTTTTTAATTTCATTGTTTGACTTTGGCTACTGGCTCCACCTGTTTCAGTTGCCAGGAGCTGCCACTGGATTTAGTATGGTGTAAAGAACATTTATTGTGGACCGTAGATCAATGGAAATACCTAGATCCTATGGACTGATGAATCCTGATACACGATCCATCAGTCTGATGGCCGTGTTTGGGTACGGCGGGTAGCCGGGAGAACGCTATTTACCACAGTGTACTGTTCCTACGGTCAAGTTTGGAGCTGGCAGTGTACTCGTGTGGGGGTGATTTTCGTGGTATGATCCCGGCCCATTGGTTATCGTGGACAAACCTGTTAGCCAGCATGTCTACCTCGATAATCTGAACAATCAGGCCTTACCAACTCTGTGGCAATACTATGGAACAGAGCCTTGTTGGTACCAATACACCGAGCCATAAAGCAAGGACTGTTACGGCATGGTTTGAAGATAATTCCGTATCGTGTGTGGACTGGCCAGCACAGAGCCCTGATCTTAATCCCATAGAGCACCTATGGGATGAATTAGAGCGCTGCACAAGAAGTTTGGAACCAAGGCCTACTACTAAGCAAAAGTTAGCGACAGCATTATGTACTAAATGGAAGCGCATACCGATATCTCTGTGTTCTAAAACCTTGTCGAAAGCATGTCTCAAAGGGGTCAGTGCGTGCATTAAGGCCAAAGGTGGGCCGACACTGTACTAATGTGTGCCAATAAGTGCTCTGTTGTGTTTCTCTTCTAGGTGTCCATGACTTTTGCATATCTGACAACTTTGAAGAATTGAAATCCGTAAAAAAAGGTCAGTGAGCGTTTAATCGATGTGTCAGATTGACTGACGTATTGAACATACTGATAAAATGCATCGAGTATATCGATTAAAAGCCGATTCATTATGTTAATGATATATCAATTCCATATGCTGTACAAGTAATAAGTAAGACGTTGGGCATTATTTTTCACTTATAACGATAAAAATGCAGTCAAAACATAATTAAGTCTTTAGTTTGCAACTGTGAAAGTATAGCCACAAGCGATATATTGCAGTGACTTTAAGGTACAAGTGGTTTTGAACTTAAATTTTTGTGTCAGCATGCTAAAAACATTTTTATAAAAAGCAATTTTTTCTGTTTGTTTTTCTTTTGTTTTGGTAGTAAATGCCAATCTTAATCTTACAAAGTTTGTTTCTGTCTCTCTTCAAATTGGATGAGACCAGAGAGGTTTGGATGAAATTATGATCAGGAAAATCAGAAACATGCTGGTATCATAGTCTCCTGGGATAATTATTCTCTCTTCGAAAAAATGTTAAGGTAAAGTATGTGTGTGATTGAGTGTCACTAATCTATTTGGAAAACAAATCCGTAAAATATGTCGCTCCGTAAAATAACCACAAAACAAATACAATTTCCGTACATTTTATGGGTAAACCGTAAAACTTGGCAGGTACGCTTTTGGTTAATATAGTGTATATGTAAATAAAAATGACAAAAGCGGATGACATCATGATGAAAGTACACTGCCGGACAATTGCTAAGGACGGATGACAATAGCAACGATAGCAACCATAAAATGGAAGGCAGGAAAATGTGGAAATTAGCATAAGTGCGGGATTCAGTAAGACGTGTTGTGCGTATGCAAATTTTGGGTTGCCGAACTTGTTCGTGACGTCATAGCGCTGATAAAAGATATAAAGGATTTGACGCGTATTCACAGTTGTTGTTCAAACGCAAAGTTGAAAGGGAAAGAATCAATTGATGAACTTGCAATTTTCAGTATGTCTTCCCGACATCACCTAGATGATTTGACGCATAGCCGTATTATTGGCAAGATTGAAGAAGAGCGAAAAATAACAGATGTTGCCAGGGAGTTCGACGTCAGCCACAGTGTTGTTTCAAGGCTTTGGAAATCATTTCAAACAAATGGAGAGTGTAGCAAACGTCACAGGGGAGGTCGTGTTCGCAGTACGACACCTGCAGAAGATCGGTACATAGTGCTATCAACAAAAAGACACCGGCGCAGCACAGCTAGTGAGGTAGCAAATCAGTTTATGGCTGCTACTGGCAAGCGGATCTCCCGAAAAACTGTCGCCAGACGTTTGCATGAAGGAGGACTATACGCCCACCGTCCTGTTGTGTGCATCCCATTGTCCAGACGTCACCGTACCGCCCGTTTGCAATGGTGCCATCAACATCGCAATTGGACTGATAACGACTGGTCTGCTGTCCTCTTCTCAGATGAGAGTAGATACAGTCTATCGTCTGATTGTCGACGACAACTGATCTGGCGTGATAGTGGTACTGCATATTGTCCAGCAAACATACAGGAAAGGGACCGATGTCCCACATATAGTGTCATGGTATGGGCTGGCATCATGATCAATGGCCGTACGTTCCTCTATGTGCTTCCAACTGGGACTATGACTGGCCAACGATACATTAATGATGTTCTGCTACCTCATGTTCGCATGTTCCGTGGTGCTGTCGGTGATAGATTCATTTTCATGGATGACAACGCAACATGTCATTGAACAGTCGCTGTCCAGGAGTGTCTTGAGAGCGAGGATATTCAACGCCTCGTGTGGCCAGCACGTTCTCCAGATCTCAATCCAATTGAAAATGTGTGGGATGCTTTGGGGAGGAGTCTTGCTGGTCTCCAATGCCCTCCAATAAAAAAGGACACCCTCATCCGTGCGCTGACAGAGCAATGGAATAAATTACCCCAACAGCTGCTTGATAATGTTGTGCAAAGCATGACACGACGTGTGGAATCTTGCATCGCCCTCCATGGTGGCCATATCCCGTATTGACATCTTACGCCGGAACGCCTGCGGACGGTAATTGCATTTTTTCACGTTTACGTATTCTGCACAAAATGGCCTGTTTGTCCCTTGAACACGTTCCAAAGCCTTCTGGATTTCAGAGCACAATAAATTGTCTTTCTTGTAATGTCCTGGCATTCTGACATTATTTTATTTCACTTGGCATCCAACCACACTTACTTTTTTTATGCGCTATATAGCAGTTTATGATCCGTCCTTAGCAATTGTCCAGCAGTGTAAAGACCCTCAAGTGACAATGGAGTGTATTTTTTGTAGAAGAATAGACCATTGGACAAATGAAATACTAGACTGGATACCAATAGCCAGGAAAAGCCCCAGTGAAAAATTGGTGGATAACAATCAACATGAAAGAGAATTGCTCAAGACAAAGAGAAGTGGAAGAGACTTTCGTACTGAGAATAATTGTTGAAGATTGACCTATTCAGTATGTGCAACTTGTAAGAAAATATTTAAAAAACTGATTCATGAGGTAAATCATTTGGGGGTATTAAAACTCACCTTTTTCTGGACTACAACAGACTTTGAAGATAACTTTCATGTTATGCGTAGCACACCGTCCCCCTATTCTCTGGCTTATAGCTTCGGAACCACCACCAGATGTAGCTGAAAAGAACAATGTGAAAGTATAATAGGGTGCAATCTGTGCATTCACACATTAAATTATAAGTATGAGCAAGACAGAAGATTTCATATAGAAGACTACAAAAAAAAAAAAAAAAAAAAAAAAGAACACTTTAGTATTTTAAAATTCCAAAACACTGAAATGAAACATGAAGATACAACTATGGATCTTTTAAATTGCAAGTATACAAGATCAGATTGAATGAGTTTGCAGGGGTGACATAGTTTTCATGACTATGACATCATGATTGAATGAGTTTTGAGAGCTGACATACAGATTTCAAGAATATGAGATCATGATTGAATGAGTTTGCAGAGGTGACACATAGATTTCAAAAATATGAGATCATGATTGAATGAACTCCAAAGGTAGCATATAGATTTCAAGAATATGAGATCATGATTGAATGAGTTTCAAAACGTGACATAGAGATTTCAAGAATATGAGATCATGATTGAATGAACTCCAAAGGTAGCATATAGATTTCAAGAATATGAGATCATGATTGAATGAGTCTGCAGAGGTGACATATAGATTTCAAGAATACAAGATCATGATTGAATGAGATTGCAGGTGACATGTAGATTTCAAAAATATGAGATCATGATTGAATGAGTCTCCAAAAGTGACATACAGATTTCAAGAATATGAGATCATGATTGAATGAGTCTCCAAAAGTGACATATAGATTTCAAGAATATGAGATCATGATTGAATGAACTCCAAAGGTAGCATATAGATTTCAAGAATATGAGATCATGATTGAATGAGTCTGCAGAGGTAACATATAGATTTCAAGAATATGAGATCATGATTGAATGAACTCCAAAGGTAGCATATAGATTTCAAGAATATGAGATCATGATTGAATGAGTCTGCAGAGGTGACATATAGATTTCAAGAATACAAGATCATGATTGAATGAGATTGCAGGTGACATGTAGATTTCAAAAATATGAGATCATGATTGAATGAGTCTCCAAAAGTGACATATAGATTTCAAGAATATGAGATCATGATTGAATGAGTCTCCAAAAGTGACATATAGATTTCAAGAATATGAGATCATGATTGAATGAATCTCCAAACGTGACATATGGATTTCAAGAATATGAGATCATGATTGAATGAGTTTGCAGAGGTGACATATAGATTTCAAAAATATGAGATCATGATTGAATGAGTCTCCAAAGGTGACATATGGATTTCAAGAATATGAGATCATGATTGAATGAGTCTCCAAAAGTGACATATAGATTTCAAGAATATGAGATCATGATTGAATGAGTCTCCAAAAGTGACATATAGATTTCAAGAATATGAGATCATGATTGAATGAGTCTCCAAAAGTGACATATAGATTTCAAGAATATGAGATCATGATTGAATGAATCTCCAAAGGTGACATATGGATTTCAAGAATATGAGATCATGATTGAATGAGTTTGCAGAGGTGACATATAGATTTCAAAAATATGAGATCATGATTGAATGAGTCTCCAAAGGTGACATATGGATTTCAAGAATATGAGATCATGATTGAATGAGTCTCCAAAGGTGACATATAGATTTCAAGAATGTGAGATCATGATTGAATGAATCTCCAAAGGTGACATATAGATTTCAAGAATATGAGATCACGATTGAATAATGAATCTCCAGAGTTGACATATAGATTTCAAGAGTACGATATCATGATTGATTGAGTTCGCAGAGGTGACACATAGATTTCAAAAATGTGAGATCATGACTGAATGAGTTTGCAGAGCTGACATATAGATTTCCAGAATATGAGATCATGATTGAATGAATTTTCAGAGGTGGTATATAGATTTCAAGAATATGAGATTATGACTGAATGACTTTGCAGAGGTGATATATAGATATCAAGAATTATGAGATCATGATTGAATGAGTTTGCAGAGGGGACATTCAGCTTCAAGTGAATAAGTACGAAAAATTTAATTCACGTGTAACCATAGGCGTGGCCAAGGGGGTGGTCCTTGGGTCCGGATCCCCCCCCGAAGATTTAATAAGAATTTAAAGCGATATATATGTATTTATGGAGCTTTCACCAATGAACCAAACCCATGGACACCCCACTAAAGAAACTTCTGGCTGCGCCAGTGCATGTAACGAATAAATGTAGATTGGAAGTTAGCATGCACTAGTTACATAGAAAAATAACAGAAACACAGAAGAACTTTTGATCCAAATTAGTCTTGATCACCTGTAAACAGAGAAAGACTGGTTGTGAGATTTTTATTTCCATAGTATACCACACCATGAATGAATCAGTTTGCAGAGGTGAGATAATTCAAGAAACCTTTTATTGTTATTTGAGGAACAGAACCAGTTTGAATAGATAAGAATTTCTAGTAAATGAAGTAGTGGTTTGACTAAAATCACATACTGACCCCAGATTACATTCAGATGAGATCTTGAGTTAGCAACTTTTCATGTTTAAATTTTGATGGATTCAAATTTAATGTTCGCCATTTTAGCTTCTGTTAATTGTGAGGATTTCACTTAATCTGGAATCAGGATTTTTACACACAGATAGAGCTGTCCAAAGAGAACAAAGCTGTTAATTCGTGTGTTGCATATTAAAGCACTGGTCTTGGATTCTTAGTTGTGAGGATTTCACTTAATCTAGAATCAGGATTTTTATACACAGGTAGAGCTGTCCAAAGAGAACAAAGCTGTTAATTCATGTGTTGCATATTGAAGCACGGGTCTCAGATTCTTAGTTGTGAGGATTTCACTTAATCAAGAATCAGGATTTTGATACAAAGATAGAGCTGTCCAAAGAGAACAAAGCTGTTAATTCATGTGTTGCATATTGAAGCACGGGTCTCAGATTCTTAGTTGTGAGGATTTCACTTAATCAAGAATCAGGATTTTGATACAAAGATAGAGCTGTCCAAAGAGAACAAAGCTGTTAATTCATGTGCTGCATATTGAAGCACGGGTCTCAAATTCTTAGTTGTGAGGATTTCACTTAATCAAGAATCAGGATTTTGATACAAAGATAGAGCTGTCCAAAGAGAACAAAGCTGTTAATTCATGTGTTGCATATTGAAGCACGGGTCTCAGATTCTTAGTTGTGAGGATTTCACTTAATCAAGAATCAGGATTTTGATACAAAGATAGAGCTGTCCAAAGAGAACAAAGTTGTTAATTCATGTGTTGCATATTGAAGCACGGGTCTCAGATTCTTAGTTGTGAGGATTTCACTTAATCAAGAATCAGGATTTTGATACAAAGATAGAGCTGTCCAAAGAGAACAAAGCTGTTAATTCATGTGTTGCATATTGAAGCACGGGTCTCAAATTCTTAGTTGTGAGAATTTCACTTAATCAAGAATCAGGATTTTGATACAAAGATAGAGCTGTCCAAAGAGAACAAAGCTGTTAATTCATGTGTTGCATATTGAAGCACGGGTCTCAGATTCTTAGTTGTGAGGATTTCACTTAATCTAGAATCAGGATTTTGATACAAAGATAGAGCTGTCCAAAGAGAACAAAGCTGTTAATTCATGTGTTGCATATTGAAGCACGGGTCTCAGATTCTTAGTTGTGAGGATTTCACTTAATCAAGAATCAGGATTTTGATACAAAGATAGAGCTGTCCAAAGAGAACAAAGCTGTTAATTCATGTGTTGCATATTGAAGCACGGGTCTCAGATTCTTAGTTGTGAGGATTTCACTTAATCAAGAATCAGGATTTTGATACAAAGATAGAGCTGTCCAAAGAGAACAAAGCTGTTAATTCATGTGTTGCATATTGAAGCACGGGTCTCAGATTCTTAGTTGTGAGGATTTCACTTAATCAAGAATCAGGATTTTGATACAAAGATAGAGCTGTCCAAAGAGAACAAAGCTGTTAATTCATGTGTTGCATATTGAAGCACGGGTCTTAGATTCTTAGTTGTGAGGATTTCACTTAATCAAGAATCAGGATTTTGATACAAAGATAGAGCTGTCCAAAGAGAACAAAGCTGTTAATTCATGTGTTGCATATTGAAGCACGGGTCTCAAATTCTTAGTTGTGAGGATTTCACTTAATCAAGAATCAGGATTTTGATACAAAGATAGAGCTGTCCAAAGAGAACAAAGCTGTTAATTCATGTGTTGCATATTGAAGCACGGGTCTCAGATTCTTAGTTGTGAGGATTTCACTTAATCAAGAATCAGGATTTTGATACAAAGATAGAGCTGTCCAAAGAGAACAAAGCTGTTAATTCATGTGTTGCATATTGAAGCACGGGTCTCAGATTCTTAGTTGTGAGGATTTCACTTAATCAAGAATCAGGATTTTGATACAAAGATAGAGCTGTCCAAAGCGAACAAAGCTGTTAATTCATGTGTTGCATATTGAAGCACGGGTCTCAGATTCTTAGTTGTGAGGATTTCACTTAATCTAGAATCAGGATTTTTTATACAAAGATAGAGCTGTCCAAAGAGAACAAAGCTGTTAATTCATGTGTTGCATATTGAAGCACGGGTCTCAAATTCCTACTTGTGAGGATTTCACTTAATCTAGAATCAGGATTTTTATACACAGGTAAAGCTGTCCAAAGAGAACAAAGCTGTTAATTCATGGGTTGCATATTGAAGCACGGGTCTCAGATTCTTAGTTGTGAGGATTTAACTTAATCTAGAATCAGGATTTTTATACAAAGATAGAGCTGCCCAAAGAGAACAAAGCTGTTAATTCATGTGTTGCATATTGAAGCACTGGTCTCGGATTCTTAGTTGTGAGGATTTCACTTAATCTAGAATCAGGATTTTTATACACAGGTAGAGCTGCCCAAAGAGAACAAAGCTGTTAATTCATGTGTTGCATATTGAAGCACTGGTTTCAGATTCTTAGTTGTGAGGATTTCACTTAATCTAGAATCAGGATTTTTATACACAGATTATGCTGTCCAAAGAGAACAAAGCTGTTAATTAATGTGTTGCATATTTAAGCATGGGTCTCAGATTCTTAGTTGTGAGGATTTCACTTAATCTAGAATCAGGATTTTTATACACAGATTATGCTGTCCAAAGAGAACAAAGCTGTTAATTCATGTGTTGCATATTGAAGCATGGGTCTCAGATTCTTAGTTGTGAGGATTTCACTTAATCTAGAATCAGGATTTTTTATACAAAGATAGAGCTGTCCAAAGAGAACAAAGCTGTTAATTCATGTGTTGCATATTGAAGCACGGGTCTCAGATTCTTAGTTGTGAGGATTTCACTTAATCTAGAATCAGGATTTTTATATAAAGATAGAGCTGTCCAAAGAGGACAAAGCTGTTAATTCATGTGTTGCATATTGAAGCACGGGGCTTAGATTCTTAGTTGTGAGGATTTCACTTAATCTAGAATCAGGATTTTTATACACAGATAGAGCTGTCCAAAGAGAACAAAGCTGTTAATTCATGTGTTGCATATTGAAGCATGGGTCTCAGATTCTTAGTTGTGGGGATTTCACTTAATCTAGAATCAGGATTTTTATACAAAGATAGAGCTGTCCAAAGAGAACAAAGCTGTTAATTCATGTGTTGCATATTGAAGCATGGGTCTCAGATTCTTAGTTGTGAGGATTTCACTTAATCAAAAGAGAAATTTGATTTTCATAGGCTGTATAATTTTTGCAATATGATAAAATATATTATAATTCATAGCACTTTTTCTTTCACCACTAATTTGATTTTAAATAAATCTTTCTTAAGAAATATCTTATGTTCCTTTTAACACTAAATTACAAAACAGAATTTAACACTTTGACATTTCTTTTCCATGTTTTCTTACATTTACATGCTTTTAACGCCATCTCCAATGTTTCACGATACGTAGCACAATGAATGAGAAAGAAAGGATGACACTTACATATAAAATAGTAGTCTTGTCCTGGCCTGAATTCTAAGCCTCCAGGCTGTGGAGTAAATGATCTAAATGTGATGGTGAAGTACATTAATTGATGGGGTTTATCACAGATGGCAATGATGCGAGAAGCTGGATTAGTTATACGGCAGGAATCGTACTCCTCCTTCGAAACCTGAAAAAACAAAATAAGCTCTGTTTGGTCACAGCATTATGCTATAATGAACATGCAGTGTTAGAATTAGAAATAAATCTTCTACAGGCCCAGTGGACCACTCGAATTTGCAAATCAATGGTCCGTCAAAATGCCCACTGGTGTGTGAAAGAAAAACCTTTCACATTTACAGTTAGTCCGGTCAAAATAGGGTTTTCAGATGAAATAAATATGAAAGTTTTGAAACTTTGCACACTTGTTTGTAGGCATCTAGTGAAGATTATACCAAAACTCCTGACGGATCAGAGGTGAGTGTATCCGCCATCTTGAAAAATAAGTACGTTTTTTTGGGTTTTCGTGAATATCTCGAAAACGGTTGGCCGTAACCCAAATAAACTATTACAGAATTGAAGCTTACAAAATTTCCTACAAAAAAGGTTACAATCACTTTTTTGTATCTCTAATGGTTTCTCAGATAATTGGATGTCAATGTTGTACTGTTTCACTGATAGCTACGTTATCACTAGCTTATTTGTATGAAAAACCTAAGCAGGGTTCCCACTCAAAAGTAATAAAACAATTCCCTGACTTTTCCAGGTTCTCCAGGTGGTTTTTAAAGTTTTCCAGAGTGGCATGTTGCAAAGAATTGTTACATTTCATTCCATTCCATTCATTTTTCTCACCAAAGCACACACTTGTAAATTCTTTAAGTAATTTGTCTTTATAAAATTACCTACTTTTCATTAATAACAACTAACTGTGCATATTATTTTCTGTACCAGAGTTCCAAATCTGTCAGCTGAATAGTTTCAGTTTTTCTATAACACAATGCAGCTAAGCTTAATGATGGAATGGCTCTGTTCAAAGAAACATGTTTCAAGAGAACCAACAGACAAAGGACTTTGATCCATCATTTGGTTGGTTCTCTTGTGAAGTGTTTCTTCAAGCAGGAGCCATTGTGCCTAATTGTTACATAACAACTGCCTGCAGAAATTGAACAAAAGCTTAATAACTGGCAATTTTAAAAATTCAATTTTGCATCTTTTTTTAGAGAATAAAGGAAATACTTAATATAACTGAAAGTAAAATCTACTAAATTCTAGGCAGGCAGTAAAAAAAATAAGTTGTTTTTTTTTTTTGGCAAAATAAAGTATCCATTGATTTTTACAAAAAAAAAAGGGGGTAATTTTCCCTGATTTTTACAAAAAATGGTAATTTTCCCTGATTTTTACAAAAAATGGTAATTTCCCCTGAGTTTTCCCTGATTTTTGGAACCATTTTCAAATTCCCTGAGAATTCCAGGTTTTCCCTGTTTTCCAGGTTGAGTGGGAACCCTGCGTAGTGATAACGTAGCAATCAGGGAAACAGTACAACATTGGCATCCGATTATCTGAGAAACCATTAGAGATACAAAAAAGTGATTATAACCTTTTTTTGTAGGAAATTTTGTAAGCTTGAATTCTGTAATAGTATATTTGGGCTACGGCCAACCGTTTTCGAGATATTCACGAAAAATCAAAAAAAGGTACCTATTTTTCAAGATGGCGGCTAGAGCTCACCACTGATTCGTCAGAAATTTTGATATAATCTTCACTAGATACCTATAAACAAGTGTGCCAAGTTTCAAAACTTTCATATTTATTTCTTATGTTTGCCCATTTTCAGATTTCATTGACTGGACTGAGTATATGCAAAAAATAACGTGTCATTTCATCGGAGCTGTATATCACAAATTAAGAGCAACAGAAGTCATGAAATTCAATACATGCAGATACTGTACAAGCGCATGCACAGCACACGAAGCTGGAAGGAAGAAAATAAGTAAGGGTGAAGCCATACAGTGCACTGATTAGGAAGAACTTTGCATCGTACCAAAAGCCACCTGCCTGAAATACCTTGCTTTAGTGTGAAAGGAAGGAGGCTACCTCATGTGGACAGAAATACAAATGGGAAAAGCCAGAGCATAAACGGTTCTTCAACCTCCAGTTGGAAAGCATTATAAAAGACCCATATTCTGGGGTCACTACTTAGGTAAACAAGTGATGTTGTCTAAATCCAAATATTTTGCTTCAGACCATGGCTTTCTACAGTCCAAAATTTTCATAAAACTAAAGTATGGTTTTCATAAAACTAAAATTGGAACTCAGAAACAGTTTCTCTGCTCTAGAAAGTCTAACATCAGAAGAAGTGGACATCTCTGAAGTTAGCAGAAAAGTAATCAAAGCTCTTATGGAAATAGCAACAAGATCAGCTGGGTCTAAGAACAAGTTGCATGTGAACAAATTATCAGGAAAAACCAAAATGTTGATGCAAAAAAGAAGAGAGATGAGGACAACTAAAGAAGATGTGACTTCCAAAGTGGAATATATAGAGCTATGCAAGACAGTACGAAAAAGTATCACTGAAGACGTAAGAAAATTCAACTGTGAACTAGTGAGGAAAGCAATTGAAAACAACCAAAGCCTAAAGATAGCAAAGGGACATCTCAGTAAGGGAAGAAAACAGATTATGGCACTGAGAAAAGAAGATGGTTCTGTAACAAGAAATAGAGGCGAAATTTTGACAAGAGTGAAAGATTTCTACTCCAAATTATATGAAAGGGATGATACATGTACTCCAGGCATCATGAAAGGTACCAGAGCTCTTCCAGTCCTCACAGCAGAAGTTGCTCATGCAATCAAGAACATGAAGCGGGGGAAGCTCCAGGAGAAGATGGAATTACTGTAGACATCATACAAGAAGCAAGTGGAGAAATCGAAACAGTACTCGGCCAAATTTTCACTCGATGCCTTAATGAAGCGAAGATTCCTGAGGATTGGAACAACGCTACAATGATCCTGCTACATAAGAAAGGTGACATTGAGGATCTCGGGAACTACAGACCTATCAGCCTCCTATCAGTGGTTTATAAAATCTTCACTAAAGTTCTTTCACACTGCTTGAAGGTGACACTGGACATGGCTCAACCGAGAGAACAAGTTGGATTCAGGAGTGGCTACAGCACAATAGATCATATCTACGCACTGAGAGAACTAATTGAAAGAGCGAGGGAATATGAACTTCCATTGTGCATGGCTTTTATCGATTATGAAAAAGCCTTTGATTCGGTGAAACCATTAGCAGTTACAATGGCTCTGAAATCCTGCGGTATTGAAGATGCATACATTAATATTATTAATAACATCTATGAAAATGCAAGTGCAAAGATTCGGCTGTTTGAAAATACAACACACATAAAAATTGGAAAGGGAGTGAGACAAGGTGACACCATATCTCCGAAGCTCTTTAATGCGACATTGGAAAATGTCTTTCAATCACTGAACTGGGAAAACAAAGGGATAAAGATTAATGGAGATTATGTAACCCACCTACGTTTTGCTGATGACTTAGTATGTAACCCACCTACGTTTTGCTGATGACTTAGTCCTTTTTGCAACTACCCCATCAGAGCTGCAGAGTATGATCCAGGAACTTGCTGACAAGAGTAAAGAAGTGGGATTAAAAATGAACTTTCAGAAGACAAAAGTGATGTTCAATGCTTTTACAAGAAATGAAGATTTGTCGATTGATGGAGAAAAGCTGGAGATAACAGATGCGTACGTTTATCTTGGACAGCAGATATCAAGTGAGGGTCACATGGATGAAGAAATTGATCGGCGTATAAAACTTGCCTGGAGAGCTTTTGGAAGAAACAGCATAATTTTCAAGAGCAATATGCCATTATGTCTTAAAAGAAAAGTGTTTGATCAATGCATCCTTCCAGTGCTTACGTATGGTGCAGAGACGTGGACCTTAACTAAAAGAGACATACAAAGGCTGCAGACAATTCAAAACAGCATGGAGAGGTGCATGCTTGGTGTAACCAGGAGAGATAAGAAGAGGAACTCGTGGATTAGAAAAATGACAAGAGTGGAAGGCATCATGATCAGAGTTAAATCCCTGAAATGGCAATGGGCTGGACATACTGCCAGAAGGACAGACTATCGATGGACAGCCGAAATTTTAGATTGGATTCCAAGGGACAGGAAAAGACCCAGAAGAAGACCACATGGAAGATGGGTGGATGAAATTCGAAAGTATGAGGGAGTGACATGGAAGAGACTGGCACAAGACAGACCGTTGTGGAGGAAACTTGGGGAGACTTTCGTCCAGCAGTGGATTGATAATGGATGACAATGATGATGATGATGAAACAAATTATATGTGCATCAATTACAGATTATTTATTGATTATATTTAATTTACTGTGCCAATGTTATAACTATGGGAACTTTGTTCTACAGTGATTGTATATGGACAAAAACGTGCCCCTTATATGTACTGGCATATGACAAGAGAGACCGTTGTGGAAGAGGCTTCGTCCGGCAGAGGATTAATAATGGTTGTTGATGATGATGATGGTTTGAAATTCTGATATTCAGTTTTTGAGTAGTAAATTATCTGAATTTCAAAAAACTCCGAAAACTGTCATAGCCGAACCTAGATATTTTGAAATTTGGTCCAGTTCTTTATAAACTTGATAATTCTGAAATAAACGGGGTTAAAAAAAAAATTACTGGCCACTCGGGCCAGTAACTTAAACAGTTCCCTGGCTCAATGGCCAGCGGACCACTGGGTAATTCAAACGCTGACATGCATGTGCAACGTCTACGGAAACGCTGACCCTCATACCGTGCTTACGACCCGGACAAAACTCCAGGAAATTGGGGGCATAGAACTGATGCCACACCCACCATATTGTCCGGATCTTGCCCCGTGGGATTATTACTTGTTCCACTCCATGGACCACTTCTTACGCGGGAGGTACTTCTTCAACCAGGAGGAGGTGGCAGCTGGGGGTGAAGGAGTTTGTTGGAAATAAAATTATTTCAAATAAATTTAGTCCAACATGCACGGGCATAGATAGCCCCAGGAGATAGCGGGAGGCAATCTCAAGCCTTGTGACGATACTTAGGTCCCAGGGGATATCGGGGGGGGGGGGGTTGCAAGAGTCGATATGGTCAGTTCCCAAGAAGGGAGCGAAGTGACCTTCACCTCGCGGATTAGGTCAACCCTCCAGAAGGTCAAGTGACCTTGGCATCGAAGGACAAGGTGAAACCCAAGAAGGTCAGAGGGGATTAGATTGGTCAAGGACAGCTCGAGGAGTGGAGGTCGAGAGAGTGGAGGTCGAAGGAGTGGAGGTCGAGTAGCAACGGGAGACGGACGGAGTTGAGTGCTAGTAACAGCGAGGGAGTTAGACTGGTCAAGACGACAGGTCGGGAGTTGAGTTCTAGTATCAGCGAGAGACAGACGTGGGTAGTGAGGGCCAAGAGATGATCGTAGAGCGATGTGACAAGAGATAGATGAAGTACTGCCAGCGCAGACAATTGGATAACGATTAGGATTGAAAGCCTGAGAGACATATGGAGATTCCAGATAAGCTATTTTCCTTTTCCCTGTTATTTCATGTACCTGCTTAAATTTATTCATAAACCTATACTTAGAGCACGTGGCGTGTGTGATGGTCATGAACAAACAATGAAGACCCAGTTAGCTAGGTAAGACATTTAAGTAAAGCATAGGAGAAAAAGGGACTAGAAGTAAAATAAATCACTAAGCATTGCACTTATATTTACATATACACAGACGGAAAAAAAATAAATCCCAACACCACGAAAAAATAGTTGTAGAGGAATGAAATGGCGGCAATACATTTGTATAGGTAACATATTTAATCGATTAAGGTTTCAAGATCACAGCTTAATGTAAGCGCGAGAAGAGCCATTGAAATGCTGGTACATTAATAACCGGTGTAACGGCCAGAATGTTGAATGCAAGCACGCAAACGTTCATGCATTGTGTCGTACAGGTGCTGGATGTCAGTTTGTGGGATGGAGTTCCATGCCTGTTGCACTTGGTCGGTCAATACAGGGACGGCTAATGCTGGTTGGGGGTGACGCTGGAGTTGTCGTCAAATGATGTCCCATGCGTGCTCAATTGGTGACAGATCTGGTGATCTAGCAGGCCACGGCAACATGTCGACACTCTGTAGAGCATGTTGGGTTACAACAGCGGTATGCGGGCGAGCGTTATCCTGTTAGAAAACACCCTCTGGAATGCTGTTCATGAATGGTAGCACAACAGGTTGAATCACCAGACCGTCGTACAACTGTGCCGTCAAGGTCCGTGGGATAACCACGAGACTGCTCCTGCTGTCATAGGAAATTGCTCCATAGACCATAACTCCAGGTGTAGGTCCAGTGTGTCTCGGGCACAGACAGGTTGGTTGCAGGCGCTCATCTGGCCTCCTTCTAACCAACACACGGCCGTCACTGGCACCCAGGCAGAACCGGCTTTCATCAGAAAACACAACAGATCTCCACTCCGTCCTCCAATGAGCTCTAGCTTGACACCACTGACGTCGCAAACGGCAGTGGTTTGGAGTAAGTGGAATGCATGCTACAGGGCGTCTGGCTCGGAGCTGTCCTTCACGTAACCGATTTGTAACAGTTCGTTGTGCCACTGTGGTGGCAATTGCAGCTCGAATTGCAGCCGCACACGCGGTACGATGCGCCACGGCCATACGCCATACAAGGCAGTCTTCCCTCTCAGTAGTACCACGTGGCCGGCCGGAACCCGGTCTTCTTGAGGCAGTACCTTCCCTTGACCACCGCTGCCAACAATCATGCACAGTGGCTACATTTCTGCCAAGTCGTTCTGCGGAAAGAAAATCCACCTTCTGGTATCCCTATTACACGACCTCGTTCAAACTCCGCGAGCTGTTGATAATGGTTTCTTCGTCTTCTTAAAGGCATTCTTGACTAACATCAACACACTACGTCGAATCTCAACGATAACTAACGCTCACGAACGTTACAGCGCGAATGTACAGCAAACCTGCTTTGCCTGTTCCGAGGGGCGCTACTAGCGCCACACGTATGCGACAAGCGCGAAATTTGCATAGACGTCATCTTACAGATGTACTCTCACTGCATACCAACTGTCGTTTATCTAACACAACCCCTTCTTGGTGTTGGGATTTTTTCCGTCAGTGTATGTAAGCAGAAATGATTGGAGACGTTATAGAGAAAAATCGTATTAATAATAAGTTTTATGTGTAAGGTATTGTTAACGGTTGCACCCACGCACGTGGTAACTGAATGTTCCTAAATCTTACGTATTAAACCATTTTGATTACTTCCACATAAGATCCCTGTTTGTTTTCCTTATAACCACACAAGACATAAGTTAAGGTATGTGTAAACTAAGATATGTGTTTATGTTTCTGATTTATTCCCCCACCATTCCAGTGACGGGATAAAGGGGAATAACAACGCCGTGCTTTATTATATGCCAGTACATATAAGGGGCACGTTTTTGTCCATATACAATCACTGTAGAACAAAGTTCCCATAGTTATAACATTGGCACAGTAAATTAAATATAATCAATAAATAATCTGTAATTGATGCACATATAATTTGTTTCATCATCATCATCATTGTCATCGATTATCAATCCACTGCTGGACGAAAGTCTCCCCAAGTTTCCTCCACAACGGTCTGTCTTGTGCCAGTCTCCCTTCCATGTCACTCCCTCATACTTTCGAATTTCATCCACCCATCTCCCATGTGGTCTTCTTCTGGCTCTTTTTCTGTCCCTTGGAATCCAATCTAAAATTTCGGCTGTCCATCGATAGTCTGTCCTTCTGGCAGTATGTCCAGCCCATTGCCATTTCAGGGATTTAACTCTGATCATGATGTCTGTCATTTTTCGGATCCACGAGTTCCTCTTCTTATCTCTCCTGGTTATACCAAGCATGCACCTCTCCATGCTGCTTTGAGTTGTCTGCAGCCTTTGTATGTCTCTTTCAGTTAAGGTCCACGTCTCTGCACCATACGTAAGCACCGGAAGGATGCATTGATCAAACACTTTTCTTTTAAGACATAATGGCATATTGCTCTTGAAAATTATGCCGTTTCTTCCAAAAGCTCTCCAGGCAAGTTTTGTACGCCGATTAATTTCTTCACCAATGTGACCCTCACTTGATATCTGCTGTCCAAGATAAACGTACGTGTCTGTTATCTCCAGCTTTTCTCCATCAATCGATAAATCTTCATTTCTTGTAAAAGTATTGAACATCACTTTTGTCTTCTGAAAGTTAATTTTTAATCCCACTTCTTTACTGACAAGAGTAAAGAATTCGGATAATTTGTTTATAACAATAAATATAACATAGCATAGCTGCAATGAACCCATTGTGTTTATAAAATTAACGCATTATATATACACTGACGGAAAAAAATTCCAACACCAAGAAGGGGTTGTGTTAGATAAACGACAGTTGGTAGGCGGTGAGAGTACATCTGTAAGATGACGTCTATGCAAATTTCGCGCTCGGCGCATACGTGTGGCGCTAGTAGCGCCCCTCGGAACATGCAAAGCAGGTTTGCTGTAAATACGCGCTGTAACGTCCGTGAGCGTTAGTTATCGTTGAGATTCGACGTAGGGTGTTGATGTTAGTCAAGAATGCCTTTAAGAAGACGAAGAAGCCATTATCAACAGCTCACGGAGTTTGAACGAGGTTGTGTAATAGGGCTACGAGAAAGTGGATTTTCTTTCCGCAATATTGCAGAACGACTTGGCAGGAATGTAGCCACTGTGCATGATTGTTGGCAGCGGTGGTCAAGGGAAGGTACTGCCTCAAGAAGACCGGGTTCCGGCCGGCTACGTGGCACTACTGAGAGGGAAGACCGCCGTGTACGGCGTATGGCCGTGGCGCATCGTACCGCGTCTGTGGCAGCAATTCGAGCTGCAGTTGCCACCACAGTGACACAACGAACTGTTACAAATCGGTTACTTGAAGGACAGCTCCGAGCCAGACGCCCTGTAGCGTGCATTCCACTTACTCCAAACCACTGCCGTTTGCGACGTCAGTGGTGTCAAGCTAGAGCTCATTGGAGGACGGAGTGGAGATCTGTTGTGTTTTCTGATGAAAGCCGGTTCTGCCTGGGTGCCAGTGATGGCCGTGTGTTGGTTAGAAGGAGGCCAGGTGAGCGCCTCCAAACAACCTGTCTGCGGCCGAGACACACTGGACCTACACCTGGAGTTATGGTCTGAGGAGCAATTTCATATGACAGCATGAGCACTCTCGTGGTTATCCCACGCACCTTGACGGCACAGTTGTACGACGGTCTGGTGATTCAACCTGTTGTGCTGCCATTCATGAACAGCATTCCAGGGGGTGTTTTCCAACAGGATAACGCTCGCCCGCATACCGCTGTTGTAACCCAACATGCTCTACAGAGTGTCGACATGTTGCCGTGGCCTGCTAGATCACTATATCTTTCACCAATCGAGCACGTATGGGACATCATTGGACGACAACTCCAGCGTCACCCCCAACCAGCATTAGCCGTCCCAGTATTGACCGACCAAGTGCAACAGGCATGGAACTCCATCCCACAAACTGACATCCAGCACCTGTACGACACAATGCATGAACGTTTGCGTGCTTGCATTCAACATTCTGGCGGTTACACCGGTTATTAATGTACCAGCATTTCACATTTAAAAGGGCTCTTCTCGCGCTTACAATAAGCTGTGATCTTGAAACCTTAATCGATTAAATACGTTACCTATACGAATGTATTGCCGCCATTTCATTCCTCTACAACTATTTTTTCGTGGTGTTGGGAATTTTTTTTTTCCGTCAGTGTATATATATATATATATATATATATATATATATATCATTGGTGATGTTGACACGTGTTCCATTTTTCATAACATTAACACGTGTTTCACATAGAATATAACTATGGTGAATTGTTTCATAAAGTATATAACATTGGTACATTGAATCTTTTGTTTATAACAAGTTCTTCGACTCGTAGGACAAGAACTGATACCCCCGCGGAATCAAAAAACTGGCAGACAGATGGCTAAAGACGGTGCAACACGATGGTCTATAATTTGAATGCTTGTCTCCTTTCATCGTAAAGGTACGTATTGAAGATATAAAGTGATCCAAATATTGCAAACCTTTCGACTCACTCTCTGGAGAATGCATGCCGTGTCGCATACTTGCTCTCATTCTCAATATAGTTCAGCTTACATAATTACTAAATAGAAGTCCGTATTTTTTTTTTTTTTTTTTCTGCCTGTGTGAAATTTTAAAGGAACAAATGAAACATTATTTATTTGCAAATTTGATAAACTTATATGAAGGGAAAAAAAAAAAAAATTAAGTCTTGTACTTACATTATAGATTATGTATCGCTCTACGTCTTCATCTTTTGTGCCAGGGGTGTACACTGGACAAATAATATTAACTTGATCATATTCAAATGGAATGTTTCCTTTGTTTACATCAATGATATGATCAGTGTTGTCTATCCGGAATCTGGAAAGCAAAACAAGAAATTAAATTACTTCAGTAGATCTCATCTCATCTGTCAGAATCTTACGTAACGAATAAAATACGTCACTTTTCATCAAATCAAATGTACAATCAGAACTTCTGCATGATGTACTTCAGCATAGAGGTCTGAACGTGCCGGGCCTTCTATATTTAATGTGAAACAGACACTCATGCTTGCCAACTTTGAAAAATGTGCATCAGTAAAACTTTTGCGCGAACGCCATTTACCACAAAACAAAACATAATTAAATTAATAAATATGCAGTAAAAATCCCTGCATATTCCACAATAACTAAATTAGTATTATCTGTGTTTAAAATATTAATTAAAAAAACCAAAAAGTAAAATCTTAATTTTGTTCAATGTAAGCCTCGCAAACCTGTGATGTTTCAATACTAAACTAAAATTTTCATTTGCTGATATCTTTGTTTTCCTTCCCATTTCCTTATTATCGTTTTTTTTTTTTTAATAGCCTTGGACGACAATTTTATCCATCCTGAATGCATGACAGCTTTCACATTTTTAGATAAAAGATGAATACTGTAACTTTCAAAATATAAATACTTCACACCATGCATCAATTTTTACAATTTTTTCAGCTTCATCGCTATCGTTTTCGGACACCACCCTTGTTTATCACTGACATGCAGAACTTTTTTTTTTTTTTTTTGAGGGGGGGATATTTGAGAATACAGGATACATGTTCTGATCATTGTGTTTGTTGGAGGGGGGGTAGTTACGGGGGAAATCTTTGCTACGTCCGAAGTCCGTTTTCGGGCATTTTCCCTTCATTTTCAAGCTGAAATACAAATATTTATGAAATAAAATGATATTTAACGACAATATAAGGCAGAGGAAACATCACGTGCAATATAAAATTACGATTACAGGAGAAATCTTCACTGCGTCTAACTTCCGTTTTCGAAAGTTTTGAAAGACGAAACTTCTCATTCTCATGCCTAAATATTACAGCGAAACTTTTTCGCCGCCGAATTTCCGTTTTCGGAAATTTTTCCTAAATTTTCAAACTGAAATACAAATATTTACGGAATAAAATGATATATAACAACAATACTGGACAGATGCAACATTACAGGAAAAAAACCCTTTATTTCGTTTGCTTCCGTCTCTGAAAGACGAAATACGGTCCCGATGCGTATTTTTACGAATTGGTAAAATTCTTCGAAGACGATGCGTAGTTTTACGCGCCGAGAAATATTCCCGATGCGTATTTTCACGAATTGGTAAAATTCTTCGAAGACGATGTGTAGTTTTACGCGCCAAGAAATATTCCCAATGCGTATTTTTACGAATTGGTAAAATTCTTCGAAGACGATGCGTAGTTTTAAGCGCCAAGAAATATTCCCGATGCGTATTTTTACGAATTGGTAAAATTCTTCGAAGACGATGCGTAGTTTTACGCGCCAAGAAATATTCCCGATGCGTATTTTTACGAATTGGTAAAATTCTTCGAAGACGATGCGTAGTTTTACGCGCCAAGAAATATTCCCGATGCGTATTTTTACGAATTGGTAAAATTCTTCGAAGACCATGCGTAGTTTTACGCGCCAAGAAATATTCCCGATGAGTATTTTTACGAATTGGTAAAATTCTTCGAAGACGATGCGTAGTTTTACGCGCCAAGAAATAATCCCGATGCGTATTTTTACGAATTGGTAAAATTCTTCGAAGACGATGCGTAGTTTTACGCGCCGAGAAATATTCCCGATGCGTATTTTTACGAATTGGTAAAATTCTTCGAAGACGATGCGTAGTTTTACGCGTCAAGAAATATTCCCGATGCGTATTTTTACGAATTGGTAAAATTCTTCGAAGACGATGCGTAGTTTTACGCGCCGAGAAATATTCCCGATGCGTATTTTTACGAATTGGTAAAATTCTTCGAAGACGATGCGTAGTTTTACGCGCCAAGAAATAATCCCGATGCGTATTTTTACGAATTGGTAAAATTCTTCGAAGACGATGCGTAGTTTTAAGCGCCGAGAAATAATCCCGATGCGTATTTTTACGAATTGGTAAAATTCTTCGAAGACGATGCGTAGTTTTACGCGCCAAGAAATAATCCCGATGCGTATTTTTACGAATTGGTAAAATTCTTCGAAGACGATGCGTAGTTTTACGCGCCAAGAAATATTCCCGATGCGTATTTTTACGAATTGGTAAAATTCTTCGAAGACGATGCGTAGTTTTACGCGCCGAGAAATATTCCCGATGCGTATTTTCACGAATTGGTAAAATTCTTCGAAGACGATGCGTAGTTTTACGCGCCAAGAAATATTCCCGATGCGTATTTTTACGAATTGGTAAAATTCTTCAAAGACGATGCGTAGTTTTACGCGCCAAGAAATATTCCCGATGCGTATTTTTACGAATTGGTAAAATTCTTCGAAGACGATGCGTAGTTTTACGCGCCAAGAAATATTCCCGATGCGTATTTTTACGAATTGGTAAAATTCTTCGAAGACGATGCGTAGTTTCAAGCGCCGAGAAATAATCCCGATGCGTATTTTTACGAATTGGTAAAATTCTTCGAAGACGATGCGTAGTTTTACGCGCCAAGAAATAATCCCGATGCGTATTTTTACGAATTGGTAAAATTCTTCGAAGACGATGCGTAGTTTTACGCGCCAAGAAATAATCCCGATGCGTATTTTTACGAATTGGTAAAATTCTTCGAAGACGATGCGTAGTTTTACGCGCCAAGAAATAATCCCGATGCGTATTTTTACGAATTGGTAAAATTCTTCGAAGACGATGCGTAGTTTTAAACGCCAAGAAATATTCCCGATGCGTATTTTTACGAATTGGTAAAATTCTTCGAAGACGATGCGTAGTTTTACGCGCCAAGAAATATTCCCGATGCGTATATTTACGAATTGGTAAAATTCTTCGAAGACGATGCGTAGTTTTACGCGCCGAGAAATATTCCCGATGCGTATTTTTACGAATTGGTAAAATTCTTCGAAGACGATGCGTAGTTTTACGCGCCAAGAAATATTCCCGATGCGTATTTTTACGAATTGGTAAAATTCTTCGAAGACGATGCGTAGTTTTACGCGCCAAGAAATATTCCCGATGCGTATTTTTACGAATTGGTAAAATTCTTCGAAGACGATGCGTAGTTTTACGCGCCAAGAAATATTCCCGATGCGTATTTTTACGAATTGGTAAAATTCTTCGAAGACGATGCGTAGTTTTACGCGCCGAGAAATATTCCCGATGCGTATTTTTACGAATTGGTAAAATTCTTCGAAGACGATGCGTAGTTTTACGCGCCAAGAAATATTCCCGATGCGTATTTTTACGAATTGGTAAAATTCTTCGAAGACGATGCGTAGTTTTAAGCGCCAAGAAATATTCCCGATGCGTATTTTTACGAATTGGTAAAATTCTTCGAAGACGATGCGTAGTTTTACGCGCCAAGAAATATTCCCGATGCGTATTTTTACGAATTGGTAAAATTCTTCGAAGACGATGCGTAGTTTTACGCGCCAAGAAATATTCCCGATGCGTATTTTTACGAATTGGTAAAATTCTTCGAAGACGATGCGTAGTTTTACGCGCCAAGAAATAATCCCGATGCGTATTTTTACGAATTGGTAAAATTCTTCGAAGACGATGCGTAGTTTTACGCGCCAAGAAATAATCCCGATGCGTATTTTTACGAATTGGTAAAATTCTTCGAAGACGATGCGTAGTTTTACGCGCCAAGAAATATTCCCGATGCGTATTTTTACGAATTGGTAAAATTCTTCGAAGAAGATGCGTAGTTTTAAGCGCCAAGAAATATTCCCGATGCGTATTTTTACGAATTGGTAAAATTCTTCGAAGACGATGCGTAGTTTTACGCGCCAAGAAATATTCCCGATGCGTATTTTTACGAATTGGTAAAATTCTTCGAAGACGATGCGTAGTTTTACGCGCCAAGAAATATTCCCAATGCGTATTTTTACGAATTGGTAAAATTCTTCGAAGACGATGCGTAGTTTTACGCGCCAAGAAATATTCCCGATGCGTATTTTTACGAATTGGTAAAATTCTTCGAAGACCATGCGTAGTTTTACGCGTCAAGAAATATTCCCGATGCGTATTTTTACGAATTGGTAAAATTCTTCGAAGACGATGCGTAGTTTTACGCGCCAAGAAATAATCCCGATGCGTAATTTTACGAATTGGTAAAATTCTTCGAAGGCGATGCGTAGTTTTAAGCGCCAAGAAATATTCCCGATGCGTATTTTTACGAATTGGTAAAATTCTTCGAAGACGATGCGTAGTTTTACGCGCCGAGAAATATTCCCGATGCGTATTTTTACGAATTGGTAAAATTCTTCGAAGACGATGCGTAGTTTTACGCGCCAAGAAATATTCCCGATGCGTATTTTTACGAATTGGTAAAATTCTTCGAAGACGATGCGTAGTTTTAAGCGCCAAGAAATATTCCCGATGCGTATTTTTACGAATTGGTAAAATTCTTCGAAGACGATGCGTAGTTTTTCGCGTATTTTTACGAATTGGTAAAATTCTTCGAAGACCATGCGTAGTTTTACGCGCCAAGAAATATTCCCGATGCGTATTTTTACAAATTGGTAAAATTCTTCGAAGACGATGCGTAGTTTTACGCGTCAAGAAATATTCCCGATGCGTATTTTTACGAATTGGTAAAATTCTTCGAAGACGATGCGTAGTTTTACGCGCCAAGAAAAATTCCCGATGCGTATTTTTACGCGTTGGTAAAATTTCAATGCGTACTAAACGCTTAATTACGCATTTTGGAGAACTCTGGTTGGAACGTCACTCTAGCATTCCCGTGAAGAGAGCTACCGCGCGACGTCACGAAGCCGGCGAATCAAATATGACATCATCGCGTAACACAGCGCTCCTAAGGTCCAGTAGAAAAACTAAGTGAATGGTTGCAGGGGATTGAAATATTTCGATTGAGCAATTGAAATATTAAAAAATCCGTAAAAAAATACTTCCAGCCGTAAATCAGTAAAATTAAGCAGAAATCCGTAAATTTTACGGATAATCCGTAAAAGTTGGCAAGTATGGACACTGGACGAGCAGGGTTTTTTTTTTTTTTTTTTTTTTTTTAGGTTTTTTTTTATGAGCTAAACAATCGCTGTACGATGCCTTTCTGGTTTGGAAAACTCGCAACATACGGCAGCAGGATAAGATTGAATAATTTCCGCTATTGGAAAAACTAGAAGTTTTACGACATCCTGCCCTCCTACAAAACAATTGGAGAGGGTCAGCTCTCTAAGTTTTTCAATGTGAATGTGGTCCCTTCTCTCTCTCTCTCTCTCTCTCTCTCTCTCTCTCTCTCTCTAACTTTCGTGCTTCAGGGCCGGCTATGAACTGCAGCGTTTATAAACTGAGCCACACGCTCGCAGACGATCTTTCTTAATGTTCTGGTCGGCGAACTTTGTTCTCTAGATGTGTGAAGCTTTTAAGTTGTCTTAAATGCAGGGCGGGATGGAGCTCTTGCGAGGAGGCCCTGGGCGAAATTTCATTGCGGGGCCCAGAGCAAAATTTCATTGTGGGCACTAAAAAATAAATCTCATATTTTAATAAAGTCGTTTCTGAAAATATCGTTCGTGAGGAAGACACACGAACACTACCGTAAAGACAAAACAATTATCTCAAAGAAGTATTTGCTTTAAGCTTAAGAAAAAGACCATGATACGGACTGAAAGTTCAGAGAGAGAGAGAGAGAGAGAGAGAGAGAGAGAGAGAGAGAGAGAGAGGAAGACACACGAACACTACCGTAAAGACAAAACGATTATCTCAAAGAAGTATTTGCTTTAAGCTTAAGAAAAAGACCATAATACGGACTGAAAGTTCAGAGAGAGAGAGAGAGAGGAATACACACGAACACTACCGTAAAGACAAAACGATTCTCTCAAAGAAGTATTTGCTTTAAGCTTAAGAAAAAGACCATAATACGGACTGAAAGTTCAGAGAGCGAGAGAGAGAGAGAGAGAGAGAGAGAGAGAGAGAGAGAGAGAGAGAGAGAGGAAGACACACGAACACTACCGTAAAGACAAAACGATTATCTCAAAGAAGTATTTGCTTTAAGCTTAAGAAAAAGACCATAATACGGGCTGAAAGTTCAGGCAGAGAGAGAGAGGAAGACACACGAATACTACCGTAAAGACAAAACGATTATCTCAAAGAAGTATTTGATTTAAGCTTAAGAAAAAGACCATAATACGGACTGAAAGTTCAGAGAGAGAGAGAGAGAGAGAGAAGAAGTCACACGAACACTACCGTAAAGACAAAACGATTATCTCAAAGAAGTATTTGCTTTAAGCTTAAGAAAAAGACCATAATACGGACTGAAAGTTCAGAAACAGAGAGAGAGAGAGAGGAAGACACACGAACACTACCGTAAAGACAAAATGATTATCTCAAAGAAGTATTTGCTTTAAGCTTAAGAAAAAGACCATAATACGGACTGAAAGTTCAGAGAGAGAGAGAGAGAGAGAGAGAGAGGAATACACACGAACACTACCGTAAACACAAAACGATTCTCTCAAAGAAGTATTTGCTTTAAGCTTAAGAAAAAGACCATAATACGGACTGAAAGTTCAGAAACAGAGAGAGAGAGAGAGAGAGAGAGAGAGAGGAAGACACACGAACACTACCGTAAAGACAAAACGATTATCTCAAAGAAGTATTTGCTTTAAGCTTAAGAAAAAGACCATAATACGGACTGAAAGTTCAGAGAGAGAGGAAGACACACGAACACTACCGTAAAGACAAAATGATTATCTCAAAGATGTATTTGCTTTAATCTTAAGAAAAAGACCATAATACGGACTGAAAGTTCAGAGAGAGAGAGAGAGAGAGAGAGAGGAAGACACACGAACACTACCGTAAACACAAAACGATTATCTCAAAGAAGTATTTGCTTTAAGCTTAAGAAAAAGACCATAATACGGACTGAAAGTTCAGAGAGAGAGAGAGAGAGAGAGAGAGAGAGAGAGAGAGAGAGAGAGAGAGGAAGACACACGAACACTACCGTAAAGACAAAACGATTATCTCAAAGAAGTATTTGCTTTAAGCTTAAGAAAAAGACCATAATACGGACTGAAAGTTCAGAAACAGAGAGACAGAGAGAGGAAGACACACGAACACTACCGTAAAGACAAAACGATTATCTCAAAGAAGTATTTGCTTTAAGCTTAAGAAAAAGACCATAATACGGACTGAAAGTTCAGAAACAGAGAGACAGAGAGAGGAAGACACACGAACACTACCGTAAAAACAAAATGATTATCTCAAAGAAGTATTTGCTTGAAAAAAACAAAATACGGACTGAAAATTCAGAGAAAGCGAGAAATAGAGACAGGAGCGAAAAAAGATAGGGATATAGACAGAGAAAAAGATAGGGTGTGAGAGAGAGAGAGTGAGAGAGAGAGAGAGAGAGAGAGAGAGAGAGAGAGAGAGAGAGAGAGAGAGGGAGAAATAGAGACAGGAGGGAAGAGAGATAGAGAAAGAGAGAAAAAGATAGGGATAGATAAAGAGAGGAAAAATGAGAGTGAGTGAGAGAGAAGAGAGAGAGAGGGAGTGAGAGTAAAAAGTGTTAAAATCTACGATTTTGTTTCCCGGGAGAAGATGTTTAGGTTGCATTGTGACTCTTATAACAGCTTATTCACAAAATGATAAAAATATACCTGCTTAGCAAATATTTTTGTATAGGAAATATAATAAGGATTCCTCTAAAATAAATTGGTATAAAAAGTTTTTTCCCCTGATTCATGTTTAGTGATTGATTTTTTATGCACAGTGGAGTAACTGACAAATTAGTGACATTCTAAACTTTTATAGGCGTTCATATATGAAAGTTGCCGTTTTTTTTTTTTTTCAATTTCTTGTAAATGTTGGAAAAGTGGTTTGATTGATTGTTGGTTTAACGACCTCGGCTCCAGGGAAGGGACAGAGCCAGTGCCGTAAGACAAACACAACATCCATTCATTGATTGATTGGAGGTTTAACGACCACCGTGAGCAACTCAATGGGCTATAAGTAGTCGCCCGTCCCTAATTTAGGGTCACTGGTTCCAGGGAAGGGAGAGAGCCAGTGCCGTAAGACAAACACAACATACATTCATTGATTGATTGGAGGTTCAACGACCACAGTGAGCAACTCAATGGGCTATAAGCAGTCGCCCATCCCTAATTTAGGGTCACTGGTTCTAGGGAAGGGAGAGAGCCAGTGCCGTAAGGCAAACACAACATCCATTCATTGATTCATTGGAGGCTTAACGACCACCGTGAGCAACTCAATGGGCTATAAGCAGTCGCCCGTCCCTAATTTAGGGTCACTGGTTCCAGGGAAGGGAGAGAGCCAGTGCCGTAAGACAAACACAACATCCATTCATTGATTGATTGGAGGTTTAACGACCACCGTGAGCAACTCAATGGGCTATAAGCAGTCGCCCGTCCCTAATTTAGGGTCACTGGTTCCAGGGAAGGGAGAGAGCCAGTGCCCTAAGACAAACACAACATCCATTCATTGATTGATTGGAGGTTTAACGACCACCGTGAGCAACTCAATGGGCTATAAGCAGTCGCCCGTCCCTAATTTAGGGTCACTGGTTCCAGGGAAGGGAGAGAGCCAGTGCCGTAAGACAAACACAACATCCATTCATTGATTCATTGGAGGTTTAACGACCACCGTGAGCAACTCAATGGGCTATAAGCAGTCGCCCGTCCCTAATTTAGGGTCACTGGTTCCAGGGAAGGGAGAGAGCCAGTGCCGTAAGACAAACACAACATACATTCATTGATTGATTGGAGGTTCAACGACCACCGTGAGCAACTCAATGGGCTATAAGCAGTCGCCCGTCCCTAATTTAGGGTCACTGGTTCCAGGGAAGGGAGAGAGCCAGTGCCGTAAGACAAACACAACATCCATTCATTGATTGATTGGAGGTTTAACGACCACCGTGAGCAACTCAATGGGCTATAAGCAGTCGCCCGTCCCTAATTTAGGGTCACTGGTTCCAGGGAAGGGAGAGAGCCAGTGCCCTAAGACAAACACAACATCCATTCATTGATTGATTGGAGGTTTAACGACCACCGTGAGCAACTCAATGGGCTATAAGCAGTCGCCCGTCCCTAATTTAGGGTCACTGGTTCCAGGGAAGGGAGAGAGCCAGTGCCGTAAGACAAACACAACATACATTCATTGATTGATTGGAGGTTCAACGACCACAGTGAGCAACTCAATGGGCTATAAGCAGTCGCCCATCCCTAATTTAGGGTCACTGGCTCCAGGGAAGGGAGAGAGCCAGTGCCGTAAGGCAAACACAACATCCATTCATTGATTCATTGGAGGTTTAACGACCACCGTGAGCAACTCAATGGGCTATAAGCAGTCGCCCGTCTCTTATTTAGAGTCACTGGTTCCAGGGAAGGGAGAGAGCCAGTGCCGTAAGACAAACACAACATCCATGCCTCACCGGGATTCGAACCCGGACCCCTTACAGACGAATGATCAGAGGCCATCGCTTAGACCACTGCGCCACCGGGGGCGGCTTCTGGCGGTTACACCGGTTATTAATGTACCAGCATTTCACATTTAAAATGGCTCTTCTCGCGCTTACATTAAGCTGTGATCTTGAAACCTTAATCGATTAAATATGTTACCTATACAAATGTATTGCCGCCATTTCATTCCTCTACAACTATTTTTTCGTGGTGTTGGGATTTTTTTTTTTCCGTCAGTGTATATTGTCCCCAAACTTTTAAAATAATGCGGCTTTGGAGGATGTATATTTACTTTTGTGTATCTTTAATTCGGGTTTCCTCCATCGGAAACCCATCGTAAACAGAATGTACACCTGTTCTGCAAATCGTATTTTCTTTCTTGTTGATGATAGTGTAAAACTACTTTCAATTAAGTAGTACTAGAATTCTTCACGGACACACTTTCAAGTGGTCTGTTAATTCATTGTTGGACGGTGAAAGAAACGAAATGGAGAAAATTGTTTAACAGCGAACAGGAACTATAAAAAAAAAAAACTTAACCCAAGCAATTGAGCAAGAAATAGAGGGGTTTCAAGGACTTGTCACTTCCTGCCTACTACTAAGTAGAGCTTTCACAGTCCTGGGAGACGACATGTGAGTCATAAACCAACCAATTCATTTCCCGTGGCGCCCCGGAGGATCCTTATTTCGCGGAGACCAGCCATTCGTTAAACGACACGAGGAGGCGTGGAAGACGTCCTCCCCGCTCTGGGAAAAAAACCCGCCTTAGCTATCGCTCATTGGAAGTAACTACACTCAACTCCGCCTCGCGGAATCACTCACACGGAGATCAGATAGTGTTTCGAAATCGTCAGCAACAGACTACATTAGAAATGGCGAAAAGACGTTACGTCACCACACCTTTTAAAAGAAACGAGTTCTCAGAACGGGATGGGTAGATTTCACACATGCTGTCGTTAAAAAGTAATTACGCATACATCTTGTCTGTGGGAGTTAGACAATATAATTCGACAGCCAAGAGCGGGTGCAGGAGGGCATGTAGATTGCCGATGGCCAGGGCCCGACTTACACAGAATTGGGCCCTAGGCACAACCCAAAACGAGGCCCCCTCCACTCGACATTTACTTTACGGAGTCGAGTAGGTAGTGTGACCATTTTGGGCGACTGTATTACAATCCAGCGTAATAATTTAATAAACACCGACTTGCACAGAATTGAGCCTTAGGCACAACCCAAAACGAGGCCCCCACCACTCGACATTTACTTTACGGTGTCGAGTAGGTAGTGTGACCATTTTGGGCGACTGTATTACAATCCAGCGTAATAATTTAATAAACACCGACTTACACAGAATTGGGCCCTAGGCACAACCCAAAACGAGGCCCCCTCCACTCGACATTTACTTTACGGAGTCGAGTAGGTAGTGTGACCATTTTGGGCGACTGTATTACAATCCAGCGTAATAATTTAATAAACACCGACTTGCACAGAATTGAGCCTTAGGCACAACCCAAAACGAGGCCCCCACCACTCGACATTTACTTTACGGTGTCGAGTAGGTAGTGTGACCATTTTGGGCGACTGTATTACAATCCAGCGTAATAATTTAATAAACACCGATTTACACAGAATTGGGCCCCAGGCACAACCCAAAACGAGGGCCCCCTCCACTCGACATTTACTTTACGGTGTCGAGTAGGTAGTGTGACCATTTTGGGCGACTGTATTACAATCCAGCGTAATAATTTAATAAACACCGATTTACACAGAATTGGGCCCCAGGCACAACCCAAAACGAGGCCCCCACCACTCGACATTTACTTTACGGTGTCGAGTAGGTAGTGTGACCATTTTGGGCGACTGTATTACAATCCAGCGTAATAATTTAATAAACACCGATTTACACAGAATTGGGCCCCAGGCACAACCCAAAACGAGGGCCCCCTCCACTCGACATTTACTTTACGGAGTCGAGTAGGTAGTGTGACCATTTTGGGCGACTGTATTACAATCCAGCGTAATAATTTAATAAACACCGACTTACACAGAATTGGGCTCTAGGCACAACCCAAAATGAGGGCCATCTCCACTCGACATTTACTTTACGGAGTCGAGTAGGTAGTGTGACCATTTTGGGCGACTGTATTACAATCCAGCGTAATAATTTAATAAAACACCGACTTACACAGAATTGGGCTCTAGGCACAACCCAAAACGAGGCCCCCTCTACTCGACATTTACTTTACGGAGTCGAGTAGGTAGTGTGACCATTTTGGGCGACTGTATTACAATCCAGCGTAATAATTTAATAAACACGGACTTACATAGAATTGGGCCCCAGGCACAACCCAAAACGAGGCCCTCTCCACTCGACATTTACTTTACGGAGTCGAGTAGGTAGTGTGACCATTTTGGGCGACTGTATTACAATCCAGCGTAATAATTTAATAAACACAATACATTTATAAGACTGACATTAAATTACGGTAGTACCTAATAAAAATATTGTTTTCTCCTAGATTTTTATGCTGTCCTGCATCTGAAAAGACTTGAACCTTCATCGATGAAACAGTTGTGTGCGACAAAGCCATATATCGGGTAAAATTCAATTGGACATTGGATTTTTTGCCAGGTGTGTCTAGACTATACTATTACCATATTAACCAGGGGTGTATTTAAGAGAGAGGTTTGAGGGGATTGAAAACCCTGCCCGAATTAAGTCCAAAGATTTTGCAAATATAACTTTTGGGAGCTAAAATGTCAAAATGTTTAAAAATTGCTTTAGAACCATGCAGTATTTGAAATTGAAGTATATAGTTGATCTTAGGAAGCCATAATTACAAACATACACATACTGCTAGTTTTTATTACACAACACGACAATTTTTTAATTAATCTCACACAACCCCCCCCCAAATTATCTGGAAAATGTTACTGAACTAGAAATATCACATGTTATATTGCCAATACTTGCTTGTGTCTTGCCAGCGATTTATATATAGTTGCTCCCCATCACATCTACCCACGTAAAAAAATTTTGAAAAAGGGAAAGTTTTTTTTTTAACCAAGATTTTGGGGCCCTTTCAATTAGAGGGCCCTATAGGCATGTGCCTAGAGTGCCTAGGCGTAAGTCAGGCCCTGCCGATGGCGCAAATACGAGGAAGAGGTATAATGAATTAACTTTATTTGCTATAATTATAATGAATAAGCTCTTTCTACCAGCTAGCTAATGATAATAATGAAGCTTTCCTACTGAGCTAAGTATAATGCTTCTGCTACTGAATGATATGCTTGTACCAAGCTTCAAATAGTGAATTCAAATGGTTGTTGTTACTAGTTAATTAAGAACATGAATAAAGTCTCCTGCTAGTAGTGTAGTAATAGTATTGAACAAACTTATAACTGGTAGTAATGTTGCAGCAGTAATTAGAATGAATAAAGTTGTTAATGGTAATAAACTAATGACATAAACCTAACAGCCAGACAGAGGTCTGACAAAAACTATGAATTGAGAAAGACGTACTTACTACAAAGCTCTTTTATTATGTAACTCTTGATCATCCAAAGCACACACACAACTCGTTTCACAATAATGAAGAATCAAACTAATCACATAGAACGAAACTCTCTCCTTCACAAATACAACGCTCCTATAGTATAACAACAAACGATCTCCCTTCCCTGGAACCAGTGACCCTAAATTATTGACGGGCGACTGCTTATAGCCCATTGAGTTGCTCACGGTGGTCGTTAAACCTCCAATCAAAAAAAAAAAAAAAAAAAAAACGATCTCCTTATAACAACAAACGCTCTCCTTATAACAACAAAATCTCCCTCCTTCGCTATCGATGAACGCGCCTATATATACTGGCTACCACCACGTCATGACTTACACTCATTGCCAGATCTCATTCATCGGGTGAAATAATATTTCGTTCAGTAAGAAGATAATTTTTTTTTTTTTTGATTGGAGGTTTAACGACCGCCGTGAGCAACTCAATGGGCTATAAGCAGTCGCCCGTCCCTAATTTAGGGTCACTGGTTCCAGGGAAGGGAGAGAGCCAGTGCCGTAAGACAAACACAACATCCATGCCTGACCGGGATTCGAACCCGGACCCCTTACGGACGAATGATCAGAGGCCAACGCCTTAGACCACTGCGCCACCGGGGCGGCGAAGATAATTTACCTAGTAAAATAAAATAACCAGAGATAGTAAAATCAAAAGGAAACTGAATATAGAGTATACGTTACGGAGGGGTTCAAACTATTACACCCTACTATCCATTAAAATAATAATAATGACACTAAGGTTGAAGTTGTGTATTATAAAACGTTGGTCGAAATGAGATAAAAACAAAATCGGACAGCAGATGGCCTAGTCGTCAACGTTCCTGACTGCCACGGAGGAACCTCAGGTACCATCAGATCAGATATGTAGAGGATTTTAGGAAGGGAGTGTATGACCCTATTTCCTAAACAACCCTTAGAAATAGGAAACTAGGAGATTTGGGCTGGAGTGCCCGGTACGAAAGTGACACGAAAGCAAGGTAGAAAAAAGAGGAAGACGCCCTTATTTATTACCAGGGTCAGACGTGCCCATCCGACGAACGGCGGGAATTTAGTGGTTCGAGCGTTCGTACCTGTCTGGGATCGAACCAGAGGTGTTCCCCGTGGAAGGCACGAACGCTAACCACTCGGCGGCCCCTGGCAAAACCAAAACCCCCTGGAGAGAAAGCCCCAGCGCGCGAACTACGAAGGAGTGTGACGTCACGGTCAGAGGGCCATCGCAATCCCTCTCTCCAGAGAGGTCAAAGGGCAAACGTAAGGGGAATGCCGATATTAGCTTCGCGTTCATGCAGCATTGATCAGTATTGAGCTTTCGGTAGTCGTGCACGTGAGTAAGCATTTTTATACAACATGCCTGGAAAATATTGAGTGCCTTTATATAGATCTAATTACAAAGCACATACAAAGGCCACTGTTTTCAGCTTTCCTGAAAGTGAAAGCTTTAGAAGAAGGCGGATTTCTTCCGTACCAATGAAGAATCTTGAACCCGCCGTGAATTCAAAGGTTAGTTAAGTTTTCATGACAGCATTTTCTGCTTTCGTTGTAAATACAATTATAATTTAGTGAATTGTTACTCGTTTTTTTTTTTTTTAATTATTGACTGAGTAAATTTAAGGGCCTTCCGATTATCAGCTCATTATTTGTTGTCGTTTGAATAATGGTGTTAATAACCAATCAACATTTCATTTCCATAAAGTAATACTTATTTTTCTTTACAAAATTCGTAGTTAGTAGTTTTCAAATTGAAAAAAAAAAGAAAAAAAAGATGTACATGTATTATCAGCGCATCAAGTACTAAGGTTAACCAGGCAAAGAAACTGGCAATAAATAATTACGTTATTTATTAATCAACATTTCATTTCCGTAAAACAAATGTCATTTTTCTTCATAAAATCGCTGTGTATCAGAGTCCTAATTAAAACAAGAATTCGGAATTAATATATTCCATGCTCATTTGACAAATAACTTTTTCCTAAATGATTTTAATTTATAATTTTTTTTACCTTCTAGAAATAGTTGCAAGATTTGAGCACACATTTTACCGTATTTTCAGTAAACATACTCACTAAATCGGAAATTTTGCTTTCGCGCTCGTTATGTAATTACGGAAAAGTCTTTTCTTTTTTGCTTTCATTTAAATAAATCGAACGCGAAGGGAATTTCTAAATGTTTTAAGTGAAATGATTATGTTCATACAGTCCTACCAATTTGCCATTAAAAAGATCGTACTTGCAAAAATGCTTAACGTAAAATGCTGGGTTTTGTACGTTATGGGTGAAAAAAAATATTTTTTTTTTTTTTTGCTCCTTTAGCCAAATTGAAAACTAAAGGGAAAATTTCATGAAATCATTTCCCAGCACAAGAGCAAAACTTTGGAATTCCCAGATTAACGGATATCATTGCTGGAAACTGAGAAAAAAAAAAAAAATGAAATCTAAGGACAAAAAATAAAGAGAAAAAAAAAACACGGTCGATTTATTGTTGTGTGCGCAAAATGTCTAATATCGCACTCGAGAAATTATTTCTCTGCGTAAACACCGCGGTACTTTCGTCGGCGTCTTCAGGAGCAGAGAGCTCGAGGCTC
Source organism: Macrothele yani (assembly GCA_039090855.1). NCBI lineage: Eukaryota > Metazoa > Arthropoda > Arachnida > Araneae > Macrothelidae > Macrothele > Macrothele yani. The sequence continues at coordinate 17,114,081 of CM077034.1, read as the reverse complement.
GAGTCGGTCGGCCCACTAGCTCTGACGTCACATACCAGTTCGGAGGCTTAAAAGAAAGGTGTTTGATCAATGCATCCTTCCAGAACTTACGTATGGTGCAGAGACATGGACCTTAACTAAAAGAGACATACAAAGGCTGCAGACAACTCAAAGCAGCATGGAGAGGTGCATGCTTGGTGTAACCAAGAGAGATAAAAAGAGTAACTCGTGGATCCGAAAAATGACAGACATCATGATCAGAGTAAAATCCCTGAAATGGCAATGGGCTAGACATATTGCCAGAAGGACAGACCATCGATGGACAGCCGAAATTTTAGACTGGATTCCAAGGGACAGGAAAAGACCCAGAAGAAGACCACATGGGAGATGGGTGGATGAAATTCGAAAGTATGTGGGAGTGACATGGAGGAGACTGGCACAAGACAGACCGTTGTCGAAGAGGCTTGGAGAGACTTTCGTCCAGCAGTGGATTGATAATGGATGACAGTGATGATGATGATATACGAGTATCATTTCGTACATTCAGGGTCCTCAGTCTTGAATGGTTTACTATCAGCAAAGCGAGATAAGTGCTAGTGAATGGAAAAAAATTCCAAGGCCTTTGAATATCAATGGCCACGCCTTCAGTCGTATATATCTACGTAGCTTAAAAGGGTATTTATTAGCCTATTAAAACTATGGAAATTAGAAAAAAAAAATTGGCAATATAGATTCCTTATTTGTTTTGATAAAAAAGTCTCCGATTGAATACATTCTGAACTGGACATTTTTCTTTTCTGCACGACGAAATGAAACATTTTAAGTGGAGCAAAAATTTTGCGTTTGCTCGTATAAACTTTATGCTTTTCTCTGTGCCTGAAGTGTATGAACACTACGATTTGCTTCCGCTCCGGTCGAAACCCCCTGGAGAGAAAGCCCCAGCGCGCGAACTACGAAGGAGTGTGACGTCACGGTCAGAGGGCCATCGCAATCCCTCTCTCCAGACAGGTCAAAGGGCAAACGTAAGGGGAATGCCGATATTAGCTTCGTGTTCATGCAGCATTGATCAGTATTGAGCTTTCGGTAGTCATGCACTTGAGTAAGCATTTTTTTTTTACAACATGCCTGGAAAATATTGAGTGCCTTTATATAGATCTCATTACAAAGCACATACAAAAGCCACTGTTTTCAGCTTTCCTGAAGGTGAAACCTTTAGAAGAAGACGGATTTCTTCCGTTTAAAAATTTTGAACCCACCGTGAATTCAAAGGTTAGTTAAGTTTTCATGACAGCATTTTCTGCTTTCGTTGTAAATACAATTTTAATTTAGTGAATTGTTAGTCGGTTTTTTTTTTGTTTTAATTATTGACTGAGTAAATTTAAGGGACTTCCGATTATCAGCTCATTATTTGTTGTCGTTTAAATAATGGTATTAATAACCAATCAACATTTTATTTCCATAAAGTAATAGTTATTTTTCTTTACAAAATTCGTAGTTAGTAGTGTTCAAATTGAAAAAAAAAAAAAAAAAAAAGATGTACACATATATTATCAGCGCATCAAGTACTAAGGTTAACCAGGCAAAGAAACTGGCAATAAATAATTACGTTATTTATTAATCAACATTTCATTTCCGTAAAACAAATGTCATTTTTCTTCATAAAATTGCTGTGTATCAGAGTCCTAATTAAAACAAGAATTCGCACGAAATGTACAGAACTACTTGATGCGCTGATAATCTGAAGGCTAGCCCAAAGAAAAGTCTATTGGAATGTCCAACAAATGTATCCGAAAGTTTGGAATTAATATATTCCATGTTCATTTGACAAAGAACTTTTTCTTAAATGATTTTAATTTATAATTTTTTTTTACCTTCTAGAAATAGTTGAAAGATTTGAGCACACGTGTTACCGTATTTTAAGTAAATATACTCACAAAATCGGAAGTTTTGCTCTCGCGTTCGTTACGTAATTATGGAAAAGTCTTTTTTTTTTTTTTATCTTTCATTTTAATAAATCGAACGCGAAGTTAATTCGTAAAAGTTTTAAGTGAAATGATTATGTTCATACAATCCTACCAATTTGCCATTAACGCACTTAAAAAGTTCGTAGTTGCAAAAATGCTTAACGTAAAATCCTGGATTTTCACGTTATGCGTGAAAAAATTTATTTTTTTGCTCCTTTATAGCCAAATTGAAAACTAAAGGAAAAATTTCATGAAATCATTTCATAGCACAAGAGCAAAACTTTGGAATTCCCCGATTTACGGATATCATTGCTGGAAACTGAGGGGGAAAAATGAAAGCTAAGGATGTAATCTTTTGATGTTATCTAAGGACAAAAAATACAGAGAAAAAAACCGGTCGATTTATTGCTGTGTGCTCGATTTGTCTAGTATCGCACTCGTGAAATTATTTCTTTGCGTAAACACTGCAACTGCAGTATTTGTCATTTTCTTGTAGGACTTCCGTCCACAGTGAGTAGAGTTTAGGTCCCAGCCACCTACAGCGAGACCGCCTTTTGGGCACGACACAGAAATGGAAGGAATGAGAGCAAGTCTAGCGACTTTGACAGAACAGTTTGTAGTGAGATTAGAGTACAGTAGATGGCGCCACCGTCTTCTTGTAGGACTTCCGTCCACAGTGAGTAGAGTTTAGGTCCCGGCCATCTACAGCGAGATCGCCTTTTGGGCAGGACACAGAAACGCAAGGAATGAGAGCAAGTCTAGCGACTTTGGCAGAACAGTTTGTAGTGAGATTAGAGTACAGTAGATGGCGCCACCGTCTTCTTGTAGGACTTCCGTCCACAGTGAGTAGAGTTTAGGTCCCAGCCACCTACAGCGAAATCGCCTTTTGGACAGGACACAGAAACGGAAGGAATGAGAGCAAGTCTAGCGACTTTGACAGAACAGTTTGTAGTGAGATTAGAGTACAGTAGATGGCGCCACCGTCTTCTTGTAGTACTTCCGTCCACAGTGAGTAGAGTTTAGGTCCCAGCCATTTACAGCGAGATCGCCTTTTGTGCAGGACACAGGAACGGAAGGAATGAGAGCAAGTCTAGCGACTTTGACAGAACAGTTTGTAGTGAGCTTTGAGTACAGTAGATGGCGCCACCGTACAAGTAACTTCTGAAGATTAAGAAAGTCTCCGAACTGGTCTGTGACGTCAGAGCTAGTGGGCCGACCGACTCGAGCCTCGAGCTCTCCGCTCCTGAAAACGCCGACAAAGTACCGCGGTGTTTACGCGAGCCGCGGATGGTGTAGTGGTTAGCAGTTCAGACTATCGACGCAAGGTTCGAACCAGGGCTGATCTTTCAGAGATGGTGTGATTTACTAACAGTCGCTGAATATTCGCCGTGCATCGGACGAGCACGTTAAGTGACGGCCCCAGGTTGGACCCACTGGTTAAATGGGTATCCTTTCGTATGCCCCCCCCTGAAATTGGGTGAGAGAATTTCAGGGGGGGGCATACGAAAGGATACCCATTTAACCAGTGGGTCCAACCTGGGGCCGTCACTTAACGTGCTCGTCCGATGCACGGCGAATATTCAGCGACTGTTAGTAAATCACACCATCTCTGAAAGATCAGCCCTGGTTCGAACCTTGCGTCGATAGTCTGAACTGCTAACCACTACACCATCCGCGGCTCGCGTAAACACCGCGGTACTTTGTCGGCGTTTTCAGGAGCGGAGAGCTCGAGGCTCGAGTCGGTCGGCCCACTAGCTCTGACGTCACAGACCAGTTCGGAGACTTTCTTAATCTTCAGAAGGTTTTTCCCCCGGCAGGTACGAACGCTCGAACCACTAAATGTGGGCCGGATGGGCACGTTAAGCCGTCCGACCTGGGGTGCTGGGACCCCCGGTAATAAATGTGGGCGTCTTCTTCCCCTTTTTTACCTCGCTTCCGTGTCACTTTCCTATTTCTAAGAGTTGTTTAAGACCTGGGGTCAGATATTCCCTTCCTAAAATCCTCTACATCTTATCTGATCTGAAAGAAGAAAAAAGAAAAAAAAAAAACTTGCTTCCGTGCAAGAAAAAAAAAGCTCATTTATAACACTTCTTTTTGAACACACAACCAGTGGGGTAACTAGCACAACGTGCCCCCCATCTCCCCCGCAAGATTATTTTTCGCGTTGTGTCTGTGTGTGGTGATTGGGGGTTGGGTTTAGGAAGTCAGGAAGAGTGGCTGCAAAAGTAATGGTGGTGATTACGTGCGCCAAGCGACCCTGCTAATCGAATCATTTTACTTATATATCATCATCATCATCATCATCATCATTGTCAACCATTATCAATCCACTGCTGGACGAAGGTCTCCCCAAGTTTCCTCCACAACGGTCTGTCTTGTGCCAGTCTCCTCCATGTCACTCCCGCTTACTTTCGAATTTCATCCAAACATCTCCCATGTGGTCTTCTTCTGGGTCTTTTCCTGTCCCTTGGAATGCAATCTAAAATTTCGGCTGTCCATCGATGGTCTGTTCTTCTGGTAGTATGTCCAGCCCATTGCCATTTCAGGGATTTAACTCTGATCATGATGTCTTCCACTCTTGTCATTTTTCGGATCCACGAGTTCCTCTTCTTATCTCTCCTGGTTATACCAAGCATGCACCTCTCCATGCTGCTTTGAGTTGTCTGCAGATTTTGTATGTCTCTTTTAGTTAAGGTCCACGTCTCTGCACCATACGTAAGCACTGGAAGGATGCATTGATCAAACACTTTTCTTTTAAGACATAACGACATATTGCTCTTGAAAATTATGCTGTTTCTTCCAAAAGCTCTCCAGGCAAGTTTTGTACGCCGATTAATTTCTTCACCAATGTGACCCTCACTTGATATCTGCTGTCCAAGATAAACGTACGTGTCTGTTATCTCCAGCTTTTCTCCATCAATCGATAAATCTTCATTTCTTGTAAAAGCATTGAACATCACTTTTGTCTTCTGAAAGTTCATTTTTAATCCCACTTCTTTACTCTTGTCAGCAAGTTCTTGGATCATACTCTGCAGCTCTGATGGGGTAGTTGCAAAAATGACTACGTCATCAGCAAAACGAAGGTGGGTTAGTCAATCTCCATTAATCTTTATCCCTTTGTTTTCCCAGTTCAGTGATTGAAAGACATTTTTCAATGAGGCATTAAAGAGCTTCGGAGATATGGTGTCACCTTGTCTCACTCCCTTTCCAATTTTTATGTGGGTTGTATTTTCAAATATCCGAATCTTTGCACTTGCATTTTCATAGATGTTATTAATAATATTAATGTATGCATCTTCAATACCGCAGGATTTCAAAGCCATTGTAACTGCTGATGGTTTCACCGAATCAAAGGCTTTTTCATAATCGATAAAAGCCATGCACAATGGAAGTTCATATTCCCTCGCTCTTTCAAGTAGTTCTCTCAGCACGTGGATATGATCTATTGTGCTGTAGCCACTCCTGAATCCAGCTTGTTCTCTCGGTTGAGCCATGTCCAGTGTCACCTTCAAGCGGTGTGAAAGAACTTTAGTGAAGATTTTATAAACCACTGATAGGAGGCTGATAGGTCTGTAGTTCCTGAGATCCTCAATGTCACCTTTTTTATGTAGCAGGATCATTGTAGCATTGTTCCAATCCTTAGGAATCTTCCCTTCATTAAGGCATCGAGTGAAAATTTGGGTGTTTGAATTTCTCTATTATATATACAAATCGAAGTCAATTATTTACATCTAATAAATTAATTACTTACATCAAGTTTTTTATACTAAACACAAGTTTTTAATATGATTTAAAAAAAAATTGTTGATTCAACAAAAAATTTTTGTCGTTTATACAAGTCAACAAATTTTTTTGTTGAATTTTCAAAATTATTTTATTGAAAAGTATTGTTGATTTCACAAAATTTTTTGTTATCACGACAAAATGTTTTATTCGTTTAACAAAATGATTTGTTGCTGGAACAAAACATATTGTTATTGTGTCACGATAAAAATATGTTTTGTTGGATCAAACAAATTCCCAAAAATCGACAAATCATTTTGTTAAATGCACAAAACATTTTGTCGTGATTTTGTTAAATCAAATTTTGTTAAATCAATAATTTTCAAAAAAATAATTTTGCAAATTCAACAAACAAATTTATTGACTGTATGTATATCGACAAAAAATTTTGTTGATTCAACAAAATTTTTTTGTCGTTATACAAGTCAACAAAATTTTTTGTTGGATTTGCAAAATTATTTTGTTGAAAATTATTGCTGATTTAACAAAATTTGTTGTTATCACGACAAAATGTTTTGTTCATTTAACAAAATGATTTGTCGATTTTCGGGAATTTGTTTGATCCAACAAAACGTGTTGTTATCATGACAAAATGCTTTGTTACAAAACATATTGTAGTGATAACAACAATTTTTGTTAAATCAATAATTTTCAAAAAAATAATTTTGCAAATTCAACAAACAAATTTATTGACTGTATGTATATCGACAAAAAATTTTGTTTATTCAACAAAAATTTTTTGGCGTTATACAAGTCAACAAAATTTGTTGTTATCACGACAAAATGTTTTGTTCATTCAACAAAATGATTTGTCGATTTTCGGGAATTTGTTTGATCCAACAAAACGTGTTGTTATCATGACAAAATGTTTTGTTACAAAACATATTGTAGTGATAACAATTTTTGTTAAATCAATAATTTTCAAAAAAATAATTTTGCAAATTCAACAAACAAATTTATTGACTGTATATCGACAAAAAATTTTGTTGATTCAACAAAAAAAATTTGTCGTTATACAAGTCAACAAATTTTTTGTTGGATTTGCAAAATTATTTTGTTGGATTTGCAAAATTATTTTGTTGAAAATTATTGCTGATTTAACAAAATTTGTTGTTATCACGACAAAATGTTTTGTTCATTTAACAAAATGATTTGTCGATTTTCGAAATTTGTTTGATCCAACAAAACGTGTTGTTATCATGACAAAATGTTTTGTTACAAAACATATTGTAGTGATAACAATTTTTGTTAAATCAATAATTAAAAAAAAATAATTTTGCAAATTTAACAAACAAATTTATTGGCTGTATGTACATCGACAAAAAAATTTGTTGATTCAACAAAAAATTTTTGTTGGATTTGCAAACTTATTTTGTTGAAAATTATTGCTGATTTAACAAAATTTGTTGTTATCACGACAAAATGTTTTGTTCATTTAACAAAATGATTTGTCGATTTTCGGGAATTTGTTTGATCCAACAAAACGTGTTGTTATCATGACAAAATGTTTTGTTAACAAAACATATTGTAGTGATAACAACAATTTTTGTTAAAACAATAATTTTCAAAAAAATAATTTTGCAAATTCAACAAAAAAAAAAATTTTTGACTGTATATCGAAAATTTTTTTTGCTGAATTAACGAAACGTTTTTCTCAGTGCAGCGTAATGTCGAAAGTGACAAACTCGAATGGATGCCCATGAGCCTTAGCGACGGAGAACATAAAAATACCAGAAATATCGTGTGAGTATACTATTAGAGAAGTCTCGTCGCGACCTTTGCCAGGGGCACCAAATGCTCCTTGAGTCGGGCTTTCGTCTATTTTCGGCTTCCGTCTCCGGGCACTTTGGATGAGCGATGATTTGATGATGATATTTACGTGACTCGGTTAAGAACTGATGTTTGACACAAATAATTTCAAGGCATTTATCGATTTGCAGAGTATCATTCCCTCCCCCCTACACCAAGTTAAAATCCATGGAAGCATCGAAGGGGACAGTGACGGGAAAGGATGGTGGGGAGGCACAGATTAATGACTGCTTATGAAACACAGGGCGAGAAGTGTTCCAAACCAGCGCCGAGAAAAGGATACAATGCAAAAAAAAAAACAAAGGAAAAGAACCTGCCCCCCCAAAAGGAAACTGTCCGCGAAACTGGCAACGCGTTATGCAGCATTCTGCCCCGGGGGCGACATCTTGAAAGTCTAAACACAACTGAAACACCACGAGTTTCCACTTCTTTTGGAGATGAATAAGTTGGCCGGTGGCCAAGTTCAGGTGTGAAAAATGACTACAAATTACACGGGCTCACCTGCCCGCAAGGTTAATGCATATTATTCAACACTGTGTGAAGGCTGGCATGCAAGTGAAAAGGTGGGTGCAGGATAAGATGGCGGAGAGGAGGGGGGGGGCGAGAGTTGAAAGAAGCGCGAGGAGGAGCGAGACTTCACACAAGTCTGCGGCGGCACGCTCCTATTGGTTATTCTATGGAGCCGAGTGAGTCCTGTGGTTTTGTTTTCGTGCTCATTTACTTTTTTAATCACTCTCTCTCTCTCTCTCTCTCTCTCTCTCTCTCTCTCTCCCCTCGGTTTCCAGACTTGGTATGAACGTTGGAGAAAATCCTCACCTGGTTGCAGTTTCATTACTGTTGTTACCTTTGTTTGCTTCTGCCAGACGCATTATATAGGATTGCGATTTTTACCACGAAGGAATGATTAATTGACGACAGTGAAGCAGAACGGAGAACTACTGATGACAACGGTACCTAGACTTATAAAAACGCGTTTTTTTTTTTTTTGCAAAGGCTATATGTAGTAGAGATGAGTTCTGGCTCGACTATAGGTGCCCGGGCACTGCCCGATTTCTTTGATTACATGTGCTTTTTGAGCCCGGGCCCGGATTCTTGGAAAATTTTGCTTATCAAGGCTTGCATTTATGCATTATACTCTGGCCAAAGATATGGCCCAAGCAAGGATTAGTTTAAAAATCATTAGTTTAAAAAGTTTAGTTCAGTTAATCCACTTCACAATATTCATATGTTTTTAGAAATACTACATACGCAGTGCGTCAGAGAATTTTTAAGACTGGGTCTGTAAAATGAAATAGAAATATAATTTGTTTTGGTTTGTTATTTAAAATTAAGTCCCTCCGGCTTCAACACACTTGCTACAGCGATTTAATAATGATTCGAATGCCTGTTTCGGTTCACTTTGCGGAATTGCCTCCAAAGCACGCGTCGAAGCTGTTTGTATGGTCGAAATATCATCAAAATAACACCCTTTTAACGCCGTTTTAAGTTTTCGGAATAAAGAAAAGTCGCAGGGTGCTAAATCAGGCGAATACGGTGGATGATTCCACACACACAGACGTTATTTTTCGCCAAAAATCTACGAACAAGAAGTGAGGTGTGACTGGGTGCATTATCGTGCAACAAACACCAACTGTTTTCATCTCGATATTCTGGACGAATGCGACGAATTCTGCCCATCAAACGCCTCAAAACATTTAAATAAAACTCACCGGTAATTGTTTGTCCACTTGGAACAAATTCTTTGTGGATAATACCCTTACTATCGAAGAATGTAATGAGCATTGGTTTGCTTTTCAATGGAACGTTTCTTATTTTTTTGGCTTTTGGCGAGTTTTTTGACTTCCATTCCGCACTTTGTTGCTTTGTTTTAGGATCACATTGAAAACACCATGTTTCATCTCCAGTAACAATCGATTTTAAGAAGTTTGGATCATTTTCAGCGGCTGAAATGATGTCTCTGCAATGTGCACTTCTCCTTGATTTTTGTTCACTGGTTAACGTGTGTGGAACAAATTTAGCACAGACTTTTGATTTGCCCAAATCTTCTAGCAGGATGGTTCGAATCGTTTCTTTGTTGATGTTTAAAGACTCTTCCATCATTCTTAGTGACGCACATCGATTGTTTGCCACGAAATCACGCACTTTATCAATAATCTCAGGTGTCCTAGATGAACTTGGTCTTCCGGTATGCTTATCATCTTCTAGCGTATCTCTTCCGTCCAAAAAACGTTTGTGCCACAGGAAAACATTTGATCTACTTAAAAAAACTCACCGTAAACTTGTTTCATCATTTGGTACGTAGGCACTTTTACCAAGTTTTGCGTTAAATTTAATAACAGCCCTTTGTTCCATCTTAATAATTCAACATGAAAAAAATTTGACTTCTCTAATGAACGGCCGTTTCGTTTGAGTTACTTTAAAACACTGCGCAGTAATTTTGGCAGAAAGCAAGCAAATGGTTACGGTTTATAACGCATTCGCGATTACACTGGTGGCGCCACCGTAGGCTGAAATCTAGCGCCAGTCTTAAAAATTCCTTGACGCACTCTGTATAAGAACGCGTCTTATTTTATTTTTATTTATTTATTTATTTATCTTATTTTTTTTTTCTTGCAAAGCTATATGTAGTTGAGATGAGTTCGGGCTCAATTTTAGGAACCCGGGCCCGACCCGCTTTCTTTGATTACATGTGATTTTTGAGCCCAGGCCCGGATTCTTGGAAAATTTTGCTTATCAAGGCTTGCATTTATGCATCATACACTGGCCAAAGATATAGCCTAAGCAAGGATTAGTTTAAAAATCATTAGTTTAAAAAGTTTAGTTCAGTTAATCCACTTCACAATATTAATATGTTTTTAAAAATACTACGCATAAAGCCAAATGTTCTAAAATGTAGATTTGAAAATAAATAAATAATCAACGTGCCCTTCGAACGTATCAGGGGAATCAATAATTTTGGTAAAAGCTGAAAAAAAGAAAATCGTTTAGAAACAAAAAAATTCCATTCGTTATTTCTTTTTGATTTCTAACTTTACTTTTATTTTGAATAAATCGCATTATAAAACGTACAACGCCGTACAGACAGTTGCAAGTGTTTGCAATTTTGTCTCAAGAAAACTAATCTTTGCAATATAATTTACATATATGCTAATTGGTAAAGGTAGTTTAGAGTGATGTAGTAGAATATAAAAAAAAAGCATGTAGGGAAATTTCCAGAATTAAAAGAAAAAAAGAACGTAAAAGCATTCCAGACCAAATTATTCTACATTTTGTAACATTAACTTTGCGCCTAATAGTATAATAATCACAATATTATCATATGTGTGTGCAGTTTCAAGTTCATCATGAAAAGAGAGAGAGAGAGAGAGAGAGAGAGAGAATTGCATCTAATGCCTCAGCGCTTCAACTTGATCTTCTTTTCTCTAAAACTCGACCTGCTGCACTAAAAACCAACGTCACCCCAAAAATCGCGGGAGTCAGGAAATTTAAAAAATAAATAACAATACTTTAATTGCACAATTTTGAAAATGAATACATCATTTTAAAGATAAGATTCTTGATTTTTAATAAAATACAAAAAATGGGAATGTGATTTTTTCCCAGTTTTTCGATACCAGGCCTCCTTAAACTAATCCTTGCTTGGGTCATAGCTTTGGACAATGCAAGTCTTGCTAAGCAAAATTTGTCTTGCAATGGCAGATAGCTCAGGAAATTGAAAATCCTTCCAAAATGGTAACAAATCCACAATGAAATTCAACACGTGTAATTCAACCGGGTTCGGAATTGCACGTGTTGAATTAATTAGAGTAATGAAATTCAACACCCGTAATTCAACCGGGCTCGGTTGAATTACACGTATTGAATTTCATGAATGAGTAATGAAATTCAACACGTGTAATTCAATTACACGTGTTGAAATAATTACAGTAATGAAATTTAACACGTGCAATTCAACCGGGCTCGGAATTACACGTGTTGAATTAATTACAGTAATGAAATCAGCACGTGTAATTCAACCGGGCTCGGAATTACACGTGTTGAATTAATTACAGTAATGAAATTCAGCACGTGTAATTCAACCGGGCTCGGAATTACACGTGTTGAATTAATTACAGTAATGAAATTCAGCACGTGTAATTCAACCGGGCTCGGAATTACACGTGTTGAATTAATTACAGTAATGAAATTCAGCACGTGTAATTCAACCGGGCTCGGAAATACACGTGCTGAATTAATTACAGTAATGAAATTCAACACGTGTAATTCAACCGGGCTCGAAATTACACGTGTTGAATTAATTACAGTAATGAAATTCAACACGTGTAATTCAACCGGGCTCGGAATTACACGTGTTGAATTAATTACAGTAATGAAATTTAGAACGTGTAATTCAACCGGGCTCGGAATTACACGCGTTGAATTAATTACAGTAATGAAATTCAGCACGTGTAACTCAACCGGGCTCGGAATTACACGTGTTGAATTAATTACAGTAATGAAATTCAACACGTGTAATTCAACCGGGCTCGGAATTACACGTGCTGAATTAATTACAGTAATGAAATTCAACACGTGTAATTCAACCGGGCTCGGAATTACACGTGTTGAATTAATTACAGTAATGAAATTCAACACGTGTAATTCAACCGGGCTCGGAATTACACGTGTTGAATTAATTACAGTAATGAAATTCAATACGTGTAATTCCGAGCCCGGGCCGGGATTTTCGGTAGTTAATGAATTTTGAGCCCGTCCGATCCCGAGCTCATCTCTAATATGTAATCGTGGTACTTAAACACATAAACAGAACTCTGCAGAAGATGATTTTTTAAGCCTCCTCACGGAAATGAAAGTCTTAAGAACTGGGATCAGCAAGTAAATGTCGAACGAAATCTACACTGTAAAAAACAAATGTAAATTCACGAAAAATTTCTCAAAATAACGTGCAGCAAAGCTGCCGGTAGGTGTCCGTTTTCAGAAATTTCCATTTTTTAAAAGTGCTTGTTTATTTTAACTTCTGCATTTTCACAGATTTTCCCCAGACACAAATTCCGTTTATTTCAGAAAAATCCATTTCAGGTTTTTCCGTATTTCAACTGAAATTCCGCAAAATCAACGATCCTGCTTTTCTCAGCCCTTACCCCCAGGTAATCCATCCACTGCAGTCAGGACCAAACCCCGTCCTTTGGGTTGGTTCAACAGGTAACGCACGCCTTTAACCACTGTGCCACAAACGCCCAGAAATCCGACGTACGTACATCGTAAAACAAATCTTTTTTTTTTTTTTTTAAATGCGAGATTTAGTCCTTTTATTTTCTGTTGGAGCTTATTATTTTTCTGAATATGTCTGTAATAAAAAAAAACTCTGTAGGAATTTTTTTTTATTACAGACATATTCTTTACAAAAAAGGAGTAATATTCCAGGTTTTCCCTGTTTTCCAGGTTGAGTGGGAACCCTGTCAGACACTCCCTTCCTAAAATCCTCTACATATGATGATCATCATTTTCCCCCACCTAGAAGACAACTTAAAAAAGAGGTTATTATCGTGAGAAACGTTGGGGTCGCACGAATTGTGAACGTCACACGTCCAAAGAGGGAAAATAGCGCCATGTCAGAAACAGACATATTCTTTACAAAAAAGGGTAATATTCCAGGTTTTCCAGGTTGAGTGGGAACCCTGTCAGACACTCCCTTCCTAAAATCCTCTACATATGATGATCATCATTTTCCCCCACCTAGAAGACAACTCAAATAGAGGTTATTATCGTGAGAAACGTTGGGGTCGCACGAATTGTGAACGTCACACGTCCAAAGAGGGAAAATAGCGCCATGTCAGAAACAGACATATTCTTTACAAAAAAGGGTAATATTCCAGGTTTTCCAGGTTGAGTGGGAACCCTGTCAGACACTCCCTTCCTAAAATCCTCTACATATGATGATCATCATTTTCCCCCACCTAGAAGACAACTCAAATAGAGGTTATTATCGTGAGAAACGTTGGGGTCGCACGAATTGTGAACGTCACACGTCCAAAGAGGGAAAATAGCGCCATGTCAGAAACAGACATATTCTTTACAAAAAAGGGTAATATTCCAGGTTTTCCAGGTTGAGTGGGAACCCTGTCAGACACTCCCTTCCTAAAATCCTCTACATATGATGATCATCATTTTCCCCCACCTAGAAGACAACTCAAATAGAGGTTATTATCGTGAGAAACGTTGGGGTCGCACGAATTGTGAACGTCACACGTCCAAAGAGGGAAAATAGCGCCATGTCAGAAACAGACATATTCTTTACAAAAAAGGGTAATATTCCAGGTTTTCCAGGTTGAGTGGGAACCCTGTCAGACACTCCCTTCCTAAAATCCTCTACATATGATGATCATCATTTCCTCCCACCTAGAAGACAACTCAAATAGAGGTTATTATCGTGAGAAACGTTGGGGTCGCACGAATTGTGAACGTCACACGTCCAAAGAGGGAAAATAGCGCCATGTCAGAAACAGACATATTCTTTACAAAAAAGGGTAATATTCCAGGTTTTCCAGGTTGAGTGGGAACCCTGTCAGACACTCCCTTCCTAAAATCCTCTACATATGATGATCATCATTTTCCCAAAACTAGAAGACAACTCAAATAGAGGTTATTATCGTGAGAAACGTTGGGGTCGCACGAATTGTGAACGTCACATGTCCAAAGAGGGAAAATAGCGCCATGTCAGAAACAGACATATTCTTTACAAAAAAGGGTAATATTCCAGGTTTTCCAGGTTGAGTGGGAACCCTGTCAGACACTCCTTCCTAAAATCCTCTACATATGATGATCATCATTTTCCCCACCTAGAAGACAACTCAAATAGAGGTTATTATCGTGAGAAACGTTGGGGTCGCACGAATTGTGAACGTCACACGTCCAAAGAGGGAAAATAGCGCCAGTCAGAAACAGACATATTCTTTACAAAAAAGGGTAATATTCCAGGTTTTCCAGGTTGAGTGGGAACCCTGTCAGACACTCCCTTCCTAAAATCCTCTACATATGATGATCATCATTTTCCCCCACCTAGAAGACAACTCAAATAGAGGTTATTATCGTGAGAAACGTTGGGGTCGCACGAATTGTGAACGTCACACGTCCAAAGAGGGAAAATAGCGCCATGTCAGAAACAGACATATTCTTTACAAAAAAGGGTAATATTCCAGGTTTTCCAGGTTGAGTGGGAACCCTGTCAGACACTCCCTTCCTAAAATCCTCTACATATGATGATCATCATTTTCCCCCACCTAGAAGACAACTGAAATAGAGGTTATTATCGTGAGAAACGTTGGGGTCGGACGAATTGTGAACGTCACACGTCCAAAGAGGGAAAATAGCGCCATGTCAGAAACAGACATATTCTTTACAAAAAAGGGTAATATTCCAGGTTTTCCAGGTTGAGTGGGAACCCTGTCAGACACTCCCTTCCTAAAATCCTCTACATATGATGATCATCATTTTCCCCCACCTAGAAGACAACTTAAAAAAGAGGTTATTATCGTGAGAAACGTTGGGGTCGCACGAATTGTGAACGTCACATGTCCAAAGAGGGAAAATAGCGCCATGTCAGAAACAGACATATTCTTTACAAAAAGGGTAATATTCCAGGTTTTCCAGGTTGAGTGGGAACCCTGTCAGACACTCCCTTCCTAAAATCCTCTACATATGATGATCATCATTTTCCCCCACCTAGAAGACAACTCAAATAGAGGTTATTATCGTGAGAAACGTTGGGGTCGCACGAATTGTGAACGTCACACGTCCAAAGAGGGAAAATAGCGCCATGTCAGAAACAGACATATTCTTTACAAAAAAGGGTAATATTCCAGGTTTTCCAGGTTGAGTGGGAACCCTGTCAGACACTCCTTTCCTAAAATCCTCTACATATGATGATCATCATTTTCCGCCACCTAGAAGACAACTCAAATAGAGGTTATTATCGTGAGAAACGTTGGGGTCGCACGAATTGTGAACGTCACACGTCCAAAGAGGGAAAATAGCGCCATGTCAGAAACAGACATATTCTTTACAAAAAAGGGTAATATTCCAGGTTTTCCAGGTTGAGTGGGAACCCTGTCAGACACTCCTTTCCTAAAATCCTCTACATATGATGATCATCATTTTCCCCCACCTAGAAGACAACTCAAATAGAGGTTATTATCGTGAGAAACGTTGGGGTCGCACGAATTGTGAACGTCACACGTCCAAAGAGGGAAAATAGCGCCATGTCAGAAACAGACATATTCTTTACAAAAAAGGGTAATATTCCAGGTTTTCCAGGTTGAGTGGGAACCCTGTCAGACACTCCCTTCCTAAAATCCTCTACATATGATGATCATCATTTTCCCCCACCTAGAAGACAACTCAAATAGAGGTTATTATCGTGAGAAACGTTGGGGTCGCACGAATTGTGAACGTCACACGTCCAAAGAGGGAAAATAGCGCCATGTCAGAAACAGACATATTCTTTACAAAAAAGGGTAATATTCCAGGTTTTCCAGGTTGAGTGGGAACCCTGTCAGACACTCCTTTCCTAAAATCCTCTACATATGATGATCATCATTTTCCCCCACCTAGAAGACAACTCAAATAGAGGTTATTATCGTGAGAAACGTTGGGGTCGCACGAATTGTGAACGTCACACGTCCAAAGAGGGAAAATAGCGCCATGTCAGAAACAGACATATTCTTTACAAAAAAGGGTAATATTCCAGGTTTTCCAGGTTGAGTGGGAACCCTGTCAGACACTCCTTTCCTAAAATCCTCTACATATGATGATCATCATTTTCCCCCACCTAGAAGACAACTCAAATAGAGGTTATTATCGTGAGAAACGTTGGGGTCGCACGAATTGTGAACGTCACACGTCCAAAGAGGGAAAATAGCGCCATGTCAGAAACAGACATATTCTTTACAAAAAAGGGTAATATTCCAGGTTTTCCAGGTTGAGTGGGAACCCTGTCAGACACTCCCTTCCTAAAATCCTCTACATATGATGATCATCATTTTCCCCCACCTAGAAGACAACTCAAATAGAGGTTATTATCGTGAGAAACGTTGGGGTCGCACGAATTGTGAACGTCACACGTCCAAAGAGGGAAAATAGCGCCATGTCAGAAACAGACATATTCTTTACAAAAAAGGGTAATATTCCAGGTTTTCCAGGTTGAGTGGGAACCCTGTCAGACACTCCCTTCCTAAAATCCTCTACATATGATGATCAACATTTTCCCCCACCTAGAAGACAACTCAAATAGAGGTTATTATCGTGAGAAACGTTGGGGTCGCACGAATTGTGAACGTCACACGTCCAAAGAGGGAAAATAGCGCCATGTCAGAAACAGACATATTCTTTACAAAAAAGGGTAATATTCCAGGTTTTCCAGGTTGAGTGGGAACCCTGTCAGACACTCCCTTCCTAAAATCCTCTACATATGATGATCAACATTTTCCCCACCTAGAAGACAACTCAAATAGAGGTTATTATCGTGAGAAACGTTGGGGTCGCACGAATTGTGAACGTCACACGTCCAAAGAGGGAAAATAGCGCCATGTCAGAAACAGACATATTCTTTACAAAAAGGGTAATATTCCAGGTTTTCCAGGTTGAGTGGGAACCCTGTCAGACACTCCCTTCCTAAAATCCTCTACATATGATGATCAACATTTTCCCCACCTAGAAGACAACTCAAATAGAGGTTATTATCGTGAGAAACGTTGGGGTCGCACGAATTGTGAACGTCACACGTCCAAAGAGGGAAAATAGCGCCATGTCAGAAACAGACATATTCTTTACAAAAAAGGGTAATATTCCAGGTTTTCCAGGTTGAGTGGGAACCCTGTCAGACACTCCCTTCCTAAAATCCTCTACATATGATGATCAACATTTTCCCCCACCTAGAAGACAACTCAAATAGAGGTTATTATCGTGAGAAACGTTGGGGTCGCACGAATTGTGAACGTCACACGTCCAAAGAGGGAAAATAGCGCCATGTCAGAAACAGACATATTCTTTACAAAAAAGGGTAATATTCCAGGTTTTCCAGGTTGAGTGGGAACCCTGTCAGACACTCCCTTCCTAAAATCCTCTACATATGATGATCAACATTTTCCCCCCACCTAGAAGACAACTCAAATAGAGGTTATTATCGTGAGAAACGTTGGGGTCGCACGAATTGTGAACGTCACACGTCCAAAGAGGGAAAATAGCGCCAGTCAGAAACAGACATATTCTTTACAAAAAAGGGTAATATTCCAGGTTTTCCAGGTTGAGTGGGAACCCTGTCAGACACTCCTTCCTAAAATCCTCTACATATGATGATCAACATTTTCCCCCCACCTAGAAGACAACTCAAATAGAGGTTATTATCGTGAGAAACGTTGGGGTCGCACGAATTGTGAACGTCACACGTCCAAAGAGGGAAAATAGCGCCATGTCAGAAACAGACATATTCTTTACAAAAAAGGGTAATATTCCAGGTTTTCCAGGTTGAGTGGGAACCCTGTCAGACACTCCCTTCCTAAAATCCTCTACATATGATGATCATCATTTTCCCCCACCTAGAAGACAACTCAAATAGAGGTTATTATCGTGAGAAACACGTTGGGGTCGCACGAATTGTGAACGTCACACGTCCAAAGAGGGAAAATAGCGCCATGTCAGAAACAGACATATTCTTTACAAAAAGGGTAATATTCCAGGTTTTCCAGGTTGAGTGGGAACCCTGTCAGACACTTCCTTCCTAAAATCCTCTACATATGATGATCATCATTTTCCCCCACCTAGAAGACAACTCAAATAGAGGTTATTATCGTGAGAAACGTTGGGGTCGCACGAAATGTGAACGTCACACGTCCAAAGAGGGAAAATAGCGCCATGTCAGAAACAGACATATTCTTTACAAAAAAGGGTAATATTCCAGGTTTTCCAGGTTGAGTGGGAACCCTGTCAGACACTTCCTTCCTAAAATCCTCTACATATGATGATCATCATTTTCCCCCACCTAGAAGACAACTCAAATAGAGGTTATTATCGTGAGAAACGTTGGGGTCGCACGAATTGTGAACGTCACACGTCCAAAGAGGGAAAATAGCGCCATGTCAGAAACAGACATATTCTTTACAAAAAAGGGTAATATTCCAGGTTTTCCAGGTTGAGTGGGAACCCTGTCAGACACTCCTTCCTAAAATCCTCTACATATGATGATCATCATTTCCTCCCACCTAGAAGACAACTCAAATAGAGGTTATTATCGTGAGAAACGTTGGGGTCGCACGAATTGTGAACGTCACACGTCCAAAGAGGGAAAATAGCGCCATGTCAGAAGCAGACATATTCTTTACAAAAAAGGGTAATATTCCAGGTTTTCCCTGTTTTCCAGGTTGAGTGGGAACCCTGTCAGACACTCATTTCCTAAAATCCTCTACGTATGATGATCATCAGTTTCCCCCACCTAGAAGACAACTCAAATAGAGGTTATCATCGTGAGAAACGTTGGGGTCGCACGAATTGTGAACGTCACATGTCCAAAGAGGGAAAATAGCGCCATGTCAGAAACAAAGATATTCTTTACAAAAAAGGGTAATATTCCAGGTTTTCCGTGTTTTCCAGGTTGAGTGGGAACCCTGTCAGACACTCCTTTCCTAAAATCCTCTACATATGATGATCATCATTTTCCGCCACCTAGAAGACAACTCAAATAGAGGTTATCATCGTGAGAAACGTTGGGGTCGCACGAATTGTGAACGTCACATGTCCAAAGAGGGAAAATAGCGCCATGTCAGAAACAGAGATATTCTTTACAAAAAAGGGTAATATTCCAGGTTTTCCGTGTTTTCCAGGTTGAGTGGGAACCCTGTCAGACACTCCTTTCCTAAAATCCTCTACATATGATGATCATCATTTTCCGCCACCTAGAAGACAACTCAAATAGAGGTTATCATCGTGAGAAACGTTGGGGTCGCACGAATTGTGAACGTCACACGTCCAAAGAGGGAAAATAGCGCCATGTCAAAAACAGACATATTCTTTACAAAAAAAGGTAATATTCCAGGTTTTCCCTGTTTTCCAGGTTGAGTGGGAACCCTGTCAGACACTCATTTCCTAAAATCCTCTACGTATGATGATCATCAGTTTCCGCCACCTAGAAGACAACTCAAATAGAGGTTATCATCGTGAGAAACGTTGGGGTCGCACGAATTGTGAACGTCACATGTCCAAAGAGGGAAAAATAGCGCCATGTCAAAAATGTCTTGTGGTTGTTATATTGCTCACACATATAATAAAACTGGGCGTGTAACCGCTATAATTAACACAAACTACGGTTTGTTCGTGGCAAACGAAGCGAACTCGAAAAGAAAAATAACGAAAACCACTCCTGTCTTCAGGAATAATTTCTATTGGTGTCATTTGAGAATTACTTAGAAGTCATTAAACAGAAATTATTAAACCGCTCAGCCAAGCTTTTTATTTTTCACTTAGCTAGAAACAATCAAATCAATTAGGACAGTCGGCATCAAGTTCCTAAACATCACGGCATTTTTAAGACTAAGCTATAAAACAAGGAATGTGTAACTTTAAAGATAGGTAAACGCCCAACTATTGTGGGAACGCCATTTTTAGAGAATCACTTTGTTGCTGAGACAGACAGGTATGGGCATAAAGATGTTGAACAATGGAACACCTTGCACGTAATAAAATCCAATGGAGCATGGGTGGTCACGTTCTGTTCCTCAGCGACGTTTCGTACCAAAGATTCCAATGGGCTATTATTTCTTCGACCTCAACTTCTTTCTCCATCTGGGCCGCACTTTTCGAATCGCTGCTTGGCTTTGAAAGATCGCGGTCGCGGTTAACATCTCCACACCGTCTGCGCAGCACTGATTCTCTGCGGCTCGGTTTTAAGGGATTGCGGTCGCGGGTAACATCGAGACGTCTGCGTACTTTAGATCACGTAAAACAAACACATTCTTTTAATAGAAAATTGACCGTGAAAGGAAAAACAGCCTAAAGGAAAGGATAGCATGAACTTTTGTTTTTTGAAGTGCGGAACTGTTTAAAAGGAGTTTTTCTTTTTCGCCCTTGCTTAGAAGCAGTCATGGGTAACCTTTTTCTCACCCGGGGGACGAACTTTTACCTCGAGAACTCGCAGTAGGGCATTTGTTAAGCTTTCATTTCTTTTCTTTCATCGGAATTTTCTTTTGGGAAAGACTTTAGCGAATGTTTTGTGGGTTTGTTTGGTTCTTTAAAGGTGGTTCCAACTAAAATTTCTGTCCTGTGTTTCCAATGGTAAATAAAACTCGGTACGTATTTTCTTCGCAATTAATGTATTCCCAAGGATGAAAATTTGCACATCGATAAAACTAACTTTAAGTTATAGCATGGGATACTACATACTTGCTAAAACATAACCATAATTAAGCAATCCAACGTTTGTTTGTCTACTGACGTCATCAATGTACAGGTCGCGCCATCTATTAACAGGTCTGACCATTACTCAGAGAAAAATGATTAATTTTTAATACAATTACGGTTATGTTTTAGCAAATATTAAGTATCCCATGCTATAACTTAAAGTTAGTTTTATCGATGTGCAAATTTTCTTCCTTCGGAATACATTAATTGCGAAGAAATATGCACAGAACTGGAAACTGAGTAAAAGAGTAAAAGGCTATATACACTGCTGGATAATTGCTAAGGACGGATCATAAACGGCTATATAGCGCATAAAAAAGTAAGTGTGGTTGGATGCCAAGTGAAATAAAATAATGTCAGAATGCCAGGACATTACAAGAAAGACAATTTATTGTGCTCTGAAATCCAGAAGGCTTTGGAACGTGTTCAAGGGACAAACAGGCCATTTTGTGCAGAATACGTGAACGTGAACAAAATGCAATTACCGTCCGCAGGCGTTCCGGCGTAAGATGTCAATACGGGATATGGCCACCATGGAGGGCGATGCAAAATTCCACACGTCGTGTCATGCTTTGCACAACATTATCAAGCAGCTGTTGGGGTAATTTATCCCATTCCTCTGTCAGTGCACGGATGAGGGTGTCCTTGTTTATTGGAGGGCATTGGCGACCAGCAAGACTCCTCCCCAAAGCATCCCACACATTTTCAATGGGATTCACATCTGGAGAACGTGCTGGCCATACGAGGCGTTGAATATCCTCGCTCTCAAGACACTCCTGGACAGCGACTGTTCGATGACATGTTGCGTTGTCGTCCATGAAAATGAATCTATCACCGACAGCACCACGGAACATGCGAACATGAGGTAGCAGAACATCATTAATGTATCGTTGGCCAGTCATAGTCCCAGTTAGAAGCACATAGAGGGACGTACGGCCATTGATCATGATGCCAACCCATACCATGACACTACATGTCGGATATTGGTCCCTTTCTTGTATGTTTGCTGGACAATATGCAGTACCACTATCACGCCAGATCAGTTGTCGTCGACAATCAGACGATAGACTGTATCTACTCTCATCTGAGAAGAGGACATCAGACCAGTCGTTATCAGTACAATTGCGATGTTGATGGCACCATTGCAAACGGACGGTACGGTGACGTCTGGACAATGGGATGCACATAACAGGACGGCGGGCGTATAGTCCTCCTTCATGCAAACGTCTAGCGATAGTTTTTCGGGAGATCCGCTTGCCAGTAGCAGCCATAAACTGATTTGCTACCTCACTAGCTGTGCTGCGCCGGTGTCTTTTTGTTGATAGCACTATGTACCGATCTTCTGCAGGTGTCGTACTGCGAACACGACCTCCCCCGTGACGTTTGCTACACTCTCCATTTGTTTGAAATGATTTCCAAAGCCTTGAAACAACACTGTGGCTGACGTCGAACTCCCTGGCAACATCTGTTATTTTTCGCCCTTCTTCAATCTTGCCAATAATACGGCCACGCGTCAAATCATCTAGGTGATGTCGGGAAGACATACTGAAAATTGCAAGTTCGTCAATTGATTCTTTCCCTTTCAACTTTGCGTTTGAACAACAACGGTCAATACGCGTCAAATCCTTTATATCTCTTATCAGCGCTCTGACGTCACGAACAAGTTCGGCAATCCAAAATTTGCATACGCACAACACGTCTTACTGTATCCCGCACTTATGCTAATTTCCACATTTTCCTGCCTTCCATTTTATGGTTGCTATCGTTGCAACTGTCATCCGTCCTTAGCAATTGCCCGGCAGTGTATATATATAGCCCGGGTGAATCCCAGTTACCCTAAAGTACGTAGTTAAGTCAAACGTCCTGCACATATAAAATTTACTCATATGTGGTCTGATTAATAAATTTTACCATAGAATTTTATATTTTAATTTGTTAGCAAATATTTTTTTAGTTGCTTTCGAAAATAATTATAACTATTAATGTGTTAATTGACAAGGTAGGTTATTCCATAACATCAATCCCTGGTAATCAACAAATATTTTTTGAGTAAAAGTGTTTGGCATTGGTAACAAAAATGCATTTCTATCTTTTGTTTGACAGTCGTGACCTACAGCGCTCAGTTGAATTAAATGTTGATAACTATTCTCTTTTATACATGAATCCTAATAATCTAAATTACCATAAATTCTCAATATCTAAAAATCCATATGAATTTATCCGTACCCCCATATTCAAGTTAATTCCCCTAAATTAAATATTTAAAATTCTGACCATCCTATTTTGTAATGTTTTTAATCTATATAAATTAGTCTTAGTAGTTTGCCCCCATACTAATAAACAATAAGTCAAACATGGATAAATCAGACAGTAGTACAACATTTTTAATGTTTTGATTGTTAAACTACTTAAAATTCTCGTAATTAAACCCAATACCCCCGAAATTTTGTTTACAATATTTTGAATATTTATATTCCATTTTAAATTATCCTCGATTATTATTCACACATATTTAATATTATTTAAATATCTGTCTATCTCCCTGTTTAAAAATCATAATTTTAGCTTTTTTTTTCAATATTTAAACACAGAAAATTTGTGTCCAGACATTCCATCAATTTTTCAATAAATGTATTAACATTTTATTTTAGCCTCATTTATATCTGCACCCGTAATCAGAAACGGGGCATCATCCGCAAATAATATTGCTCTAGGGAGAGATTGCTTATAGCCCATTAGTTGCTATAGCCCATTGACAGGGTTCCAAATCAAAAGTAATAAAAAAATTCCCCGACTTTTCCAGGTTCTCCAGGTGGTTTTTAAAGTTTTCCAGAGTGGCATGTTGCAAATAATTGTTACATTTCATCCCATTTCATTCATTTTTCTCACCAAAGCACACACTTGTAAATTCTTTACGTAATTTGTCTTTATAAAATTACCAGCTTTTCATTAATAACAACTAACTGTGCACATTATTTTCTGCACCAAAGTTCCGTGAACTTTTGTGAATACTACCCACACGAAATTTGTAAATACATTCCCATACCAGGTCATATGTAAGAAAAAATCTGTCAGTTGAATAGTTTCAGTTTTTCTATAACACAATGCAGCTAAGCTTAATGATGGAATGGCTCTGTTCAAAGAAACATGTTTCAAGAGAACCAACAGACAAAGGACTTTGATCCATCATCTTTTCATTAATAACAACTAACTGTGCACATTATTTTCTGTACCAAAGTTCCGTTAACTTTTGTGAATACTACCCACACGGAATTTGTAAATACATTCCCATAGAAACAGGTCATATGTAAGAAAAAATCTGTCAGTTGAATAGTTTCAGTTTTTCTATAACACAATGCAGCTAAGCTTAATGATGGAATGGATCTGTTCAAAGAAACATGTTTCAAGAGAACCAACAGACAAAGGACTTTGATCCATCATCTTTTCATTAATAACAACTAACTGTGCACATTATTTTCTGTACCAAAGTTCCGTGAACTTTTGTGAATACTACCCACATGGACTTTGTAAATACATTCACGTAGAAACAGGTCATATGTAAGAAAAAATCTGCCAGTTGAATAGTTTCAGTTTTTCTATAACACAATGCAGCTAAGCTTAATATGATGGAATGGCTCTGTTCAAAGAAACATGTTTCAAGAGAACCAACAGACAAAGGACTTTGATCCATCATCTTTTCATTAATAACAACTAACTGTGCACATTATTTTCTGTACCAAAGTTCCGTTAACTTTTGTGAATACTACCCACACGGAATTTGTAATTACATTCCCATAGAAACAGGTCATATGTAAGAAAAAATCTGGCAGTTGAATAGTTTCAGTTTTACTATAACACAATGCAGATAAGCTTAATGATGGAATGGCTCTGTTCAAAGAAACATGTTTCAAGAGAACCAACAGACAAATGACTTTGATCCATCATTTGATTGGTTCTCTTGTGAAGTGTTTCTTCAAGCAGGAGCCATTGTGCCTAATTGTTCCATGTTATAACAACTGCCTGCAGAAATTGAACAAAAGCTTAATAACTGGCAATTTTAAAAATTCAATTTTGTAAATACATTCCCATAGAAACAGGTCATATGAAAGAAAAAATCTGGCAGTTGAATAGTTTCAGTTTTACTATAACACAATGCAGCTAAGCTTAATGATGGAATGGCTTTGTTCAAAGAAACATGTTTCAAGAGAATCAACAAAGGACTTTGATCCATCATTTGATTGGTTCTCTTGTGAAGTGTTTCTTCAAGCAGGAGCCATTGTGCCTAATTGTTCCATGTTATAACAACTGCCTGCAAAAATTGAACAAAAGCTTAATAACTGGCAATTTTAAAAATTCAATTTTGTAAATACATTCCCATAGAAACAGGTCATATGTAAGAAAAAATCTGGCAGTTGAATAGTTTCAGTTTTACTATAACACAATGCAGCTAAGCTTAATGATGGAATGGCTCTGTTCAAAGAAACATGTTTCAAGAGAACCAACAGACAAAGGACTTTGATCCATCATCTTTTCATTAATAACAACTAACTGTGCACATTATTTTCTGTACCAAAGTTCCGTTAACTTTTGTGAATACTACCCACACGGAATTTGTAATTACATTCCCA
This sequence comes from Macrothele yani, assembly GCA_039090855.1. Taxonomy (NCBI): domain Eukaryota; kingdom Metazoa; phylum Arthropoda; class Arachnida; order Araneae; family Macrothelidae; genus Macrothele; species Macrothele yani. Next base: position 17,088,472 of record CM077034.1, on the reverse strand, counting down.
TAGAAACAGGTCATATGTAAGAAAAAATCTGGCAGTTGAATAGTTTCAGTTTTACTATAACACAATGCAGCTAAGCTTAATGATGGAATGGCTCTGTTCAAAGAAACATGTTTCAAGAGAATCAACAAAGGACTTTGATCCATCATTTGGTTGGTTCTCTTGTGAAGTGTTTCTTCAAGCAGGAGCCATTGTGCCTAATTATTCCATGTTATAACAACTGCCTGCAGAAATTGAACAAAAGCTTAATAACTGGCAATTTTAAAAATTCAATTTTGTAAATACATTCCCATAGAAACAGGTCATATGTAAGAAAAAATCTGCCAGTTGAATAGTTTCAGTTTTTCTATAACACAATGCAGCTAAGCTTAATATGATGGAATGGCTCTGTTCAAAGAAACATGTTTCAAGAGAATAAACAAAGGACTTTGATCCATCATCTTTTCATTAATAACAACTAACTGTGCACATTATTTTCTGTACCAAAGTTCCGTTAACTTTTGTGAATACTACCCACACGGAATTTGTAATTACATTCCCATAGAAACAGGTCATATGTAAGAAAAAATCTGGCAGTTGAATAGTTTCAGTTTTACTATAACACAATGCAGCTAAGCTTAATGATGGAATGGCTCTGTTCAAAGAAACATGTTTCAAGAGAACCAACAGACAAAGGACTTTGATCCATCATCTTTTCATTAATAACAACTAACTGTGCACATTATTTTCTGTACCAAAGTTCCGTTAACTTTTGTGAATACTACCCACACGGAATTTGTAATTACATTCCCATAGAAACAGGTCATATGTAAGAAAAAATCTGGCAGTTGAATAGTTTCAGTTTTACTATAACACAATGCAGCTAAGCTTAATGATGGAATGGCTCTGTTCAAAGAAACATGTTTCAAGAGAATCAACAAAGGACTTTGATCCATCATTTGGTTGGTTCTCTTGTGAAGTGTTTCTTCAAGCAGGAGCCATTGTGCCTAATTATTCCATGTTATAACAACTGCCTGCAGAAATTGAACAAAAGCTTAATAACTGGCAATTTTAAAAATTCAATTTTGTAAATACATTCCCATAGAAACAGGTCATATGTAAGAAAAAATCTGCCAGTTGAATAGTTTCAGTTTTTCTATAACACAATGCAGCTAAGCTTAATATGATGGAATGGCTCTGTTCAAAGAAACATGTTTCAAGAGAATCAACAAAGGACTTTGATCCATCATCTTTTCATTAATAACAACTAACTGTGCACATTATTTTCTGTACCAAAGTTCCGTTAACTTTTGTGAATACTACCCACACGGAATTTGTAATTACATTCCCATAGAAACAGGTCATATGTAAGAAAAAATCTGGCAGTTGAATAGTTTCAGTTTTACTATAACACAATGCAGCTAAGCTTAATGATGGAATGGCTCTGTTCAAAGAAACATGTTTCAAGAGAACCAACAGACAAAGGACTTTGATCCATCATTTGGTTGGTTCTCTTGTGAAGTGTTTCTTTAAGCAGGAGCCATTGTGCCTAACTGCAGAAATTGAACAAAAGCTTAATAACTGGCAATTTAAAAAATTCAATTTGCATCTTTCTTTAGAGAATAAAGGAAATAAATACTTAATATAACTGAAAGTAAGATCTACCAAATTCTAGGCAGGCAGTAATTGCAAGCAAAAATTTGAAATCTTGAAAAATAATTTATTTGGCAAAATAAAGTATCCATTGATTTTTACAAAAAAAAAGAAAAAAGGGTAATTTCCCCCGAGTTTTCTCTGATTTTTACCAAAAAAAGGGCAACTTTCCCTGAGTTTTCCCCGTTTTTTGGAACCAGTTTCAAATTCCCTGAGAATTCCAGGTTTTCCCTGTTTTCCAGGTTGAGTGGGAACCCTGATTGAGTTGCTCAGTGGTCGTTAAACCCCCAATAAAAAAAAATTAATAAATAAAAAAAAAAACAATGTGCGGAAAAGGAAATTACGACTACGGGAAAAATATTTAATCCGTTTAACTTCCGTTTTCAAAAGTTTTGAAAGAGGAAATACCGTCTCCAGACGGGAAACGACCACCTACCCCCTATACCCCGAGAAATTTCTCTTCAGTTCTGCATCGATCTCAAGACTGACCCAAATGATGACAAAAAAAAAAAAAAAAAAAAAAATGGAATTCCGCGATTCCGCGGAAGAGTCTCGTGTATGATCTACAGAGGTGAAGCCCATGTCAAGAAGGAAAAGCTGCAGCGATAAATTCCGTCGGTGTAGTTTAATTGGTAAAACTTCGGTCAGTGTAACTCGTCCGTGTTATAATAAAGTGTACACGTGTAGGTCGATCGGATATAATTCTTCTCTTAAATTATATAGTGTGCGAAACTGGGGATCTCGGATTTGGAACAATTTACAGGATGAAAAAAAAAAAAAAATGCCCAGTTAGTTGACAATTATTGGAATGCCAATTATTAATCCATAGAGTAAACGAAAATTTTAGCTCTGCATTCCTTTTCGAAGTTATTCATGGGAATGTGAGCTACTATAAATCACTTAGGTATCTTTGTAGACATTATTTTCGGGGAAAAGAGATTTGTGTAGAAGGAAATGCCTCATTCCATTTTCAAAAGTGGCTTAGCCCAGTGAGTGAGACACAGTGACCCGCTGAGGCCTGAGGTGTGAAACAAAGGTAGAAACACACACACACACACACACACACACACACACACACACACACACACACACGGAGGCCATTAAGATTCCTGATGATACGATGGGAGGAGAAAAAGGTGTTAAGGAACAACCAGTTCGGTTCCATAAGAGTCCAGCAAATAAATGCCAGTTCTCTCAAAATCGAGATTTCGTGACCTAACAGTTAAAACAGCAGGTTCTCCCACCAACTCCAATCCACAGTTACACGTATGTATCATCTGCATTTTTTTTTTATCTCTCTTGGCCATTTTCACTACAGCCAACACACACAAGCATAAATGGACATATTCCCTAACCCCCCCGCACTCCCCCCCCCCACCTCCGTCCTCTCTCGTCTACTGAACCTCATTCTACAATAATGCTACATTTTTTTTTTTTTGAGGATACTCTTAGAAACCTGATACGCGGGAAGAAGAAAAAACCCAACAGCAAAAAAATATATATAAAGTGATGAAAATGTAGAGTGTTTTCAGGATCACTGCGGCCTAGTGGCATTAGCGTATCTAATTACCGAGTCCCAATCCCACCTATACGGGACATTTGCCGGTGCCAAAGTGCTCTCTGGCCACCGCCACAGATATCACAAAAATTTCTGCTATGAGTTCTTTCACCCGTAGCAACTTCTTTTCGGCACGATATTTTCGCTCTCCTAGAAACAAACGTCTGTTCAATTTGTGCAGAAACCAGAATATAAAAAAAAAAAAAAGCCCCGAGAGAGAGAGAGAGAGAGAATTTCTTTAAAAGAAGAGAGAGAGAGAGAGAGATAATTCCTTTAAAAAGAGAGAGAAATAATTCCTTTAAAAGAAGAGAGAGAGAGAGAGAGAGAGAGAGAGAGAATTCCTTTAAAAGAAGAGAGAGAGAGAGAGAGAGAGAGAGAGAGAGAATTCCTTTAAAAGAAGAGAGAGAGAGAGAGAATTCCTTTAAAAGAAGAGAGAGAGAGAGAGAGAGAGAGAGAGAGAATTCCTTTAAAAAAGAGAGAGAGAGAGAGAGAGAGAGAGAGAGAGAGAGAGAGAGAGAGAGAGAGAATTCCTTTAAAGGAAGAGGCAGAGAGAGAGAGAGAGAGAATTCCTTTAAAAGAAGAGAGAGAATTCCTTTAAAAGAAGAGAGAGAGAATTCCTTTAAAAGAAGAGAGAGAGAGAGAGAGAGAGAGAGAGAGAGAGAGAGAGAGAATTACTTTAAAAGAAGAGAGAAAGAGAGAAAGAGAGAGAGAGAGAGGGAGAGAGAGATAATTCCTTTAAAAGAAGAGAGAGAGAAAGAGAGTATTCCTTTAAAAAAAGAGAAAGAGAGAGAGAGAGAGAGAGAGAGAGAGAGAGAGAGAGAGAGGGAGGGATAGAGAGAATACCTTTAAAAGGAGAGAGAGAGAGAGAGAATTCCTTTAAAAGAGAGAGAGAGAGAGAGAGAATTCCTTTAAAAGAAGAAAGAGAGAATTCCTTTAAAAGAAGAGAGAGAATTCCTTAAAAAGAAGAGAGAGAATTCCCTTAAAAGAAGAGAGAGAGTGAAAATTTCTTTAACAGAAGAGAGAGAATTCCTTTAAAAGAAGAGAGAGAGAGAGAATCACTTTAAAAGAAGAGAGAGAGAAAGAGAGAATTATTTTAAAAGAAGAGAGAAAGAGAGAGAGCATTCCTTTAAAAAAGAGAGAGAGAGAAAGAGAGAGAGAGAATTCATTTAAAAGAAGAGAGAGAGAAAGAGAGAGAGAGAGAGGGAGGGATAGAGAGAATACCTTTAAAAGGAGAGAGAGAGAGAGAATTCCTTTAAAAGAAGAGAGAGAGAGAGAGAGAGAGAGAGAAAATTCCTTTAAAAGAAGAAAGAGAGAATTCCTTTAAAAGAAGAGAGAGAATTCCTTAAAAAGAAGAGAGAGAGAATTTTTAAAAGAAGAGAGAGAGTGAAAATTTCTTTAACAGAAGAGAGAGAATTCCTTTAAAAGAAGAGAGAGAGAGAGAGAATCACTTTAAAAGAAGAGAGAGAGAAAGAGAGAATTATTTTAAAAGAAGAGAGAAAGAGAGAGAGCATTCCTTTAAAAAAAGAGAGAGAGAGAGAAAGAGAGAAAGAATTCATTTAAAAGAAGAGAGAGAGAAAGAGAGAGAGTATTCCTTTAAAAAAAAGAGAGAGAGAGAGAGAGAGAGAGAGAGAGAGAGAGAGAGAGAGAGAGAGAGAATACCTTTAAAAGGAGAGAGAGAGAGGGAGGGAGGGAGGGAGAGAGAGAATACCTTTAAAAGAAGAGAGCGAGAGAATTCCTTTAAAAGAAGAGAGAGAGAATTCCTTTAAAAGAAGAGAGAGAGAGAATTCCTTTAACAGAAGAGAGAGAATTCCTTTAAAAGAAGAGAGAGAGAGAGAATCACTTTAAAAGAAGAGAGAGAGAAAGAGAGAATTATTTTAAAAGAAGAGAGAAAGAGAGAGAGAGAGCATTCCTTTAAAAAAAGAGAGAGAGAGAAAGAGAGAGAGAATTCATTTAAAAGAAGAGAGAGAGAAAGAGAGAGAGTATTCCTTTAAAAAGAGAGAGAGAGAGAGAGAGAGAGAGAGAGAGAGAGAGAGAGAGAGAGAGAGAGAGAGAGAGAGAGAGAATTCCTTTAAAAGAAGTAGCGCGAATAGCAGGCAAATGACGTAGTTGTTGAAGCGTTCAACGAGGTTATTTTTCATTTCTTGAATATCGACTCATAGACCGGCTGTCAAACAACGAAGAAAAATGGATGGCTTTCAAATTTTAGAAACAAGATGTCTGCTCTGAGAATTAATGTAATAGGAAACTGTGTCGCTGTTTTAGTTCCGACTGCTACTGAACGAACACTTTGTCAATGTTTGTTACAATGTTTCACTTTATTTAATCATGGTGTAACTGAATAATTTTCATTTGCATATACAAAATACAAAAGTGAAACATATAGGTCATGAGATGGTGATGTACTGTTAAAAATTGGTACTTAGAAATAAGCAAAATGTACTCGTTTTTGAGTATATTCTGAGCTTATATTAGCTCCGAGTACTTGTGTCTCATTCTTGCAAAATACACGTACTCATTTTTGAGTACATACAGGGAATCAATTGTGAGTGTATCTGGTATTTCTAATTTGAAATATATGTACTCATTTTTGAGTACATTTTGTGCTTATAATAGCTCCGAGTACTTGTGTCTCATTTTTGGAAAAGACACGTACTCATTTTTGAGTACATACAGGGAATCAATTGTGAGTGTATCTGGTATTTCTAATTTGAAATATATGTACTCATTTTTGAGTACATTTTGTGCTTATAATAGCTCCGAGTACTTGTGTCCCATTTTTGGAAAAGACACGTACTCATTTTTGAGTACATACAGGGAATCAATTGTGAGTATATCTGGTATTTCTAATTTGAAATATATGTACTCATTTTTGAGTACGTATATTTCAAATATTTGTACTCAGAAAAATCCATACATTTCAAATATACGTGCTCTAACTTCATTCAGTTTCTGTGCCCTTTCGGGCAGGGCACGGAAATAGAAGGAAGTTAGAGCGAATCTAGCGATTCTGACAGGATAGTTTGCAAGTGAGAGCACACTAGATGGCGCCATCGTACGATTTTGCACATAGAAGGCAGAGAGAAATTAGGGAGGGGATGACTTAGGAATGAACACCTTTATATGTAACCGGGGGATTCCTACTCGGGGGGCCGTCACTTAACGTGCTCGTCCAATGCACGGCGGATATTCAGAGATTGTTAGAAATCAACAAAACCACGCCAGGTTTGAACTTGGTGTCCCTCCATCATCAGTCTTAATCTCTAATCACCAAGCCATCCACGGCTCGTCAGCAAGTTCCTGGATCATACTCTGCAGCTCTGATGGGGTAGTTGCAAAAAATGACGTCATCAGAAAAACGAAGGTGAGTTAGACAATCTCCATTAACCTTTATCCCTTTGTTTTCCCAGTTCAGTGATTGAAAGACATTTTCCAATGTCGCATTAAAGAGCTTCGGAGATATGGTGTCACCTTGTCTCACTCCCTTTCCAATTTTTATGTGTGCTGTATTTTCAAACAGCTGAATCTTTGCACTTGCATTTTCATAGATGTTATTAATAATATTAATGTATGCATCTTCAATACCGCAGGATTTCAGAGCCATTGTAACTGCTGATGGTTTCACCGAATCAAAGGCTTTTTCATAATCGATAAAAGCCATGCACAATGGGAGTTCATATTCCCTCGCTCTTTCAATTAGTTCTCTCAGTACGTGGATATGATCTAATGTGCTGTAGCCACTCCTGAATCCAGCTTGTTCTCTCGGTTGAGCCATGTCCAGTGTCACCTTCAAGCAGTGTGAAAGAACTTTAGTGAAGATTTTATAAACCACTGATAGGAGGCTGATAGGTCTGTAGTTCCTGAGATCCTCAATGTCACCTTTTTTATGTAGCAGGATCATTGTAGCGTTGTTCCAATCCTCAGGAATCTTCCCTTCATTAAGGCATCGAGTGAAAATTTGGGCGAGTACTGTTTCAATTTCTCCACTTGCTTCTTGTATGATGTCTATAGTAATTCCATCTTCTCCTGGAGCTTTCCCCGCTTCATGTTCTTGATTGCATGAGCAACTTCTGCTGGAAGGACTGGAAGAACTCTGGTACCTTTCATGATGTCTGGAGTACATGTATCATCCCTTTCATATAATTTGGAGTAGAAATATTTCACTCTTGTCAGAATTTCGCCTCTATTTCTTGTTATAGAACCATCTTCTTTTCTCAGAGCCATAATCTGTTTTCTTCAATTACTGAGATGTCCCTTTGCTATCTTTAGGCTTTGGTTGTTTTCAATTGCTTTCCTCACTAAGTTCACAGTTGAATTTCCTTACGTCTTCAGTGATACTTTTTCGTGTTGTCTTGCATAGCTCTATATATTCCACTTTGGAAGTCACATCTTCTTTAGTTGTCCTCATCTCTCTTCTTTTTTGCATCAACATTTTGGTTTTTCCTGATAATTTGTTCGCATGCAACTTGTTCTTAGACCCAGCAAATTGTGTTGCTGTTTCCATAAGAGCTTTGACTACTTTTCTATTAACTTCAGAGATGTCCACTTCTTTTAGACCTTCTAAAATAGAGAATCTATTCCTCAGTTCTAATTTGAAGGTATTATGATGCTTTTTAAGGTTGGTCACATCAATAAACTTTGTTTGTTTTATGAGCTTGCCACGCTTAAGTTTAGTATTGAGGTGCATTTTACATCTTACCAATCTATGGTCACTACCTGTGTTGAACTTGTTCAGCACACTGCAGTCTTCTATGACGAATTTTTTGTTACACATAATAAAATCAATTTCACTTGTCGTCCCATTTGGATGTCTCCATGTCCATTTCCTGTGTGGCTTTTTCTTGAAAAAGGAGTTCATGATGAAAAACCCTTCTGCCTCTGCAAACTCTACAAGAGTATTTCCACACTGGTTTCTGTTCTCGTGACCGAATTTGCCTATTGAAGTGTCATGCTGTTGCATTTGCTCTATTTTTGCATTGAAATCTCCCATAATTATCTTCAAGTGCTGCTTACCTTTATTATTTAGATCATGAATTTCCTCATAAAATTCTTCAATTTCTTCTTCACGATGACTTGTGGTGGGTGCATAAGTTTGAATAATCTGAGCCCGGAGTCTTTTTGAGAGTTGGATAACGAGTCGTGCAGCTCTGTCAGAGGAACTTTCAACTTCTACAACTTTATCCTTCAGTTTCTTGTTTATTATAAATCCAACACCACTAGTTCTGCCAGTATCAGTCCCACGATAGTAGAAGAGATGTCCACTTTTCAGTTCAATGAGATCTTCTCCCTTTCTCCTTACCTCACTTAGCCCCACGATGTCCCACTTGATCCTTTGTAGTTCCTCTTCCAATTCAAGAAGCCTTGAATCAGAAGATAGGGAGCGTCCGTTATACGTCGCCAAGGTCAGCATCAGATGGCAGCCTAGTCCGGTCCTCCGGGGATTCTTAGCACCCTCTGCCTTCATGTCGCACTGGCCGCTGCCTTGGCCAGGTACATTCCAGCTGCCGGAGACTGAGGGCCAATATTTAAGTTGTGGGGTCATTTTGGAGGGGTTTGGCCATAACTCACCACGCTGGCCAAGCGGGTTGGTGAGTGTGGGATAGCATTTCCTCTAATCCCGATGGTATATATATCATCATCATCATCATCATTGTCAACCATTATCAATCCACTGCTGGACGAAGGTATCCCCAAGTTTCTTCCACAACGGTCTGTCTTGTGCCAGTCTCCTCCATGTCACCCCAGCATACTTTCGCATTTCATCCACCCATCTCCTATGTGGTCTTCTTCTGGGTCTTTTCCTGTCGCTTGGAATCCAATCTAAAATTTCGGCTGTCCATCGATGATCGGTCCTTCTGGCAGTATGTCCAGCCCATTGCCATTTCAGGGATTTAACTTTGATCATGATGTCTTCCACTCTTGTCATTTTTCGGATCCACGAGTTCCTCTTCTTATCTCTCCTGGTTACACCAAGCATGCACCTCTCCATGCTGCTTTGAGTTGTCTGCAGCCTTTGTATGTCTCTTTTAGTTAAGGTCCACGTCTCTGCATATAAATTCAGACCTTCCTTCACAATTTCCAAAGAAAGGATTCTTGAGAGCTTCACTCAAGATGTTAATAGGTACATCGTAAAAACCAGTTTAACGTATAATCAGCCTATTGAGGCCTTCGCAGAATGGAAATATAATATAATCAATAGCTTCACCGGTGAATTGGCAGGTCTGGACATTTGTTTCGACAGAAATCTCTTTTTCTCTGGAGAAGCTAAAAGGTCACTCTCCAAACTACAAGACCAATTTATTTTTACCACTACGGATAAAGCTAGCAATAATTTTGCAATTATCTGTAAGAAGTTCTATTTTGAATTGTTAACTATGGAACTCAATAATAGAGTAACATACGAGCCCGTAAGTTATTCTACCAAGCAGTTAGAAAATCGGTTTAAGGCATTCTTCAAGAAACTTAAAATTCCACAAACTAGAAGATATGAGCCTGAATTTCCATTTCTTTTTGCAACGGTTAAGTTTCATAAGGATCCTGTGAAGTTCAGGTTCATAGCTAGTGGAGTAAGGAGTCATAAAAAGAAAATAGATCTTGCTTTTGAAGATGTCTTAAAGAAGGTTTTGAAACACATTAGAAACTGTTCTAACTTGATGTACAGAGATTTTTGGATTATTAATAATAATGCAGAAGTAATTTCTACTATACTCAAAGTTTGTCCCCTAGATATTAATAGTTATGATTTTGAAAACCTATATACTAATCTGCCTCTATCAGATATAATCACTACCTTTAAAGAGCTGTATGCAGAATTTAAACTTAACCAATTTGTTGATGTAGGAACTTGGAACTCTTATCTCAATTGCTGCATAAAAAATAACCATATCTTATATAATAATACTCTCTATAAGCAAGTGAACGGTATTCCCATGGGAACATCAACGTCCACGAATATCGCTAATCTATTCCTGTTCTTTAAGGAATATAAATTCATTAAAAATCACCCCACCTGCTCAGATAACTACCTTTACACTTTTAGATATATTGATGATCTGCTGTGTATCAATAATTCAGAAGTTATAGAGAGTGATTTTGATAATATCTATCCTAGCTCTCTTAATTTATGTAAAACCAACCACAGTAATCAGGAACTTGAGTTCCTAGACTTAAGCATTAAGCTCAACAGAGGTAACCCATCTATTAGCCTCTTTGATAAAAGAGTTAATTTTCCTTTCAAAGTAATTAAATATCTACACTGGAATAATAACATTTCAACCAAAGTAATTGAGAATGTACTAATTTCTCAGGTCCTAAGAATTTCAAGAATTTGCAGCAACAATTTGGACTTCAATTACCACATTAATATACTATTAGAAAGTTTTCTAGAGAACGAAATTCCTTCTTCTTTCATCAAAAGAACTTTAAGAAAAATTATTCTGAATAATAGAGTAAGGTTGGCAGATCTGCTTTAATTTTCTACACAGTTAATAATATGATTCTGACCAATCAAAGCCGTAAGGAAGTTGGCTAGAGGATGCCTATTAACTACCTAAAGGAACCTTAGTGCTATGGATATGACGGTCCTATTAAAACAAAAAATTAAATAATATAAACAAAATCACAAAAAAAGCTTAAAAATCTGTTTATAAAAGAAAATAAAAACAAATAAAAAAGAAAACTAGTTATTCATCACTAGGATAGCTATACTAAAAATAGTAAAACCAACTTTAAAATTAATAAGATTCTGATTAATCTATAGAAGCTCACTAAGGTGATTTAATACATGCAAAGATTATTAAATACACTGCTCGTGTATTTTATAATATTTCTCATGTATTCTGGAGAGTTAATTCTGCTCTTTCTGATCATACAGATCCACAGTCTTAAGTTTATATATTTTTTCTCTGGTTAAAATCTCCGCGCGTTGGTTTCTTGCTGCATGAGGAGGCCATCAGCCCCACCCTCACTGCCCCCCAGCGTCTAGGGAGTGGCGGAAGAGGTCAGCCATGTTCTTCTCTTGTGAGGAGAAATGTTTTTGTCACACAAGAGGTAAGCTCTCTTCCCTGTTTTTGGGTTCTAGGTTTTATAAGTTCAATGTTTGTACTTCATGTACCTTTTCTCTGTCGTTTTTTAGCTTTTCAGCTTTTAGGCATTGGTTTGTCTGTTAACATTTTTGCGGGTTTTAACTCTTTCTTTTCTCTGTAACTTTGAGCGTCTTTTGGGGTACCTAGGAACAGAAGATGGCTCAGCTTGTTCCTTTTCTATGCGCTGTCTATGCGCTGTTTTTTCAAAGTAGTTAAGTTCTTAATAACTAATTAATTATGCACTTAAAGCACTGCTGAAATACTTTGTACATATTGCAACTAACTGTTTAAGGTATATAACTTTCACAAAGTTTTCTTTAGTTAATTATTATCTTTAACTTATTCTCGTTTTCGTGCTGTCATATGTTGTAGAGTATGGGGTTTTAGACTCAAGTTTTCTTTCAAAAATCTGTTCGTTAAAAATTAATATTTCCTTTTTTAATTGCAATTTAAAAATTTGGATTTCTTTTGCATCGATTTTCAGGTTTAAATTCTCTCTCAAACGAACTTGGAATTTCGTTATGGCTGAAAATCATTTCTAATTATTATGTCACTCTCACAGCTTGAGTTCTCTTTAATCTTCTTCTCTCTGTTTAATTGTAACAGATGAAGAGCATGGGTCGGGCCAGGAAGGTTAATGGATGCAAGCGAAATTGTTAACTAGTGCTAGGTCATGCAACTCTACGGAGGACATGACATATATATATTTGTTAAACTATTTTAGGTGGGAATGTTACTTGCATCTATGGCCTTGCAGAAACCCATTTCCAACTAGGTCTTTGTGGAAGTGAGAAAATGCAGAGTTTTTGCCGGTCCTTGATAAAGCCAAGGCTCAGTATTCTCGACACCTTCTACATTCAGTTGTTTTATTTTATTTTTTATCTTTTCTCCTTTTACTCACACAGGTAGATACATAACCTTTTCTATGTTGTACTAGGTGTGAGTCAAAATTATATTGTATTTTTTTGCTTAGGTATCTTCTTTATAGAATGTGAATTCTGAATTTTCAAAACTGCTGCGTTGCGCGTTTTGATTTTCAGGTTGTTTTGCAGCCTTCGTTTTGAATTCTAAAGTTTTTCCTTGGTCTTCGGTTTTGCTCTTGAGTATATATATATATATATATATGCAGCCATATATATATATATATGGCTCTGAAATCCTGCGGTATTGAAGATGCATACATTAATATTATTAATAACATCTATGAAAATGCAAGTGCAAAGATTCGGCTCTTTGAAAATACAACACACATAAAAATTGGAAAAGGAGTGAGACAAGGTGACACCATATCTCCGAAGCTCTTTAATGCCACATTGGAAAATGTCTTTCAATCACTGAACTGGGAAAACAAAGAGATAAAGATTAATGGAGATTATCTAACCCACCTTCGTTTTGCTGATGACATAGTCATTTTTGCAACTACCCTACCCCATCAGAGCTACAGAGTATGATCCAGGAACATGCTGACAAGAGTAAAGAAGTGGGATTAAAAATGAACTTTCAGAAGACAAAAGTGATGCACAATGCTTTTACAAGAAATGAAGATTTATCGATTGATGGAGAAAAGCTGGAGATAACAGACACGTACATTTATCTTGGACAGCAGATATCAAGTGAGGGTCACATTGGTGAAGAAATTAATCGGCGTACAAAACTTGCCTGGAGAGCTTTTGGAAGAAACAGCATAATTTTCAAGAGCAATATGCCATTATGTCTTAAAAGAAAAGTGTTTGATCAATGCATCCTTCCAGTGCTTACGTATGGTGCAGAGACGTGGACCTTGACTAAAAGAGACATACAAAGGCTGCAGACAACTCAAAGCAGCATGGAGAGGTGCATGCTTGGTGTAACCAGGAGAGATAAGAAGAGGAACTCGTGGATCCGAAAAATGACGAGAGTGGAAGACATCATGATCAGAGTTAAATCCCTGAAATGGCAATGGGCTGGACATACTGCCAGAAGGACAGATCATCGATGGACAGCCGAAATTTTAGATTGGATTCCAAGGGACAGGAAAAGACCCAGAAGAAGACCACATGGGAGATGGGTGGATGAAATTCGAAAGTATGCGGGAGTGACATGGAGGAGACTGGCACAAGACAGACCGTTGTGGAGGAAACTTGGGGAGACCTTCGTCCAGCAGTGGATTGATAATGGTTGACAATGATGATGATGATGATATATATATATATATATGATGATGATATATATATATATATATATATATATATATATATATCATCATCATTGTCAACCATTATCAATCCACTGCTGGACGAAGGTCTCCCCAAGTTTCCTCCACAACGGTCTGTCTTGTGCCAGTCTCCTCCATGTCCCTCCCGCATACTTTCGATTTTCATCCACCCATCACCCATGTGGTCTTCTTCTGGGTCTTTTCCTGTCCCTTGGAATCCAATCTAAAATTTCGGCTGTCCATCGATGGTCTGTCCTTCTGGCAGTAAGTCCAGCCCATTGCCATTTCAGGGATTTAACTCTGATCATGATGTCTTCCACTCTCGTCATTTTTCGGATCCACGAGTTCCTCTTCTTATCTCTCCTGGTTACACCAAGCATGCACCTCTCCATGCTGCTTTGAGTTGTCTGCAGCCTTTGTATGTCTCTTTTAGTTAAGGTCCACGTCTCTGCACCATACGTAAGCACTGGAAGGATGCATTGATCAAACACCTTTCTTTTAAGACATAATGGCATATTGCTCTTGAAAACCATGCTGTTTCTTCCAAAAGCTCTCCAGGCAAGTTTTGTACGCCGATTAATTTCTTCATCAATGTGACCCTCACTTGATATCTGCTGTCCAAGATAAATGTACGTATCTGTTATCTCCAGCTTTTCTCCATCAATCGATAAATCTTCATTTCTTGTAAAAGCATTGAACATCACTTTTGTCTTCTGAAAGTTCATTTTTAATCCCACTTCTTTACTCTTGTCAGCAAGTTCCTGGATCATACTCTGCAGCTCTGATGGGCTAGTTGCAAAATGACTACGTCATCAGCGAAACGAAGGTGGGTTAGATAATCTCCATTAATCTTTATCCCCTTGTTTTCCCAGCTCAGTGACTGAAAAACACCCTCCAATGTGGCATTAAAGAGCTTCGGAGATAAGGTGTCACCTTGTCTCACTCCCTTTCCAATTTTTATGTGTGTTGTATTTTCAAACAGCCTAATCTTTGCACTTGCATTTTCATAGATGTTATTAATAATATTAATGTATGCATCTTCAATACCGCAGGATTTCAGGGCCATTGTAACTGCTGATGGTTTCACCGAATCAAAGGCTTTTTCATAATCGATAAAAGCCATGCACAATGGAAGTTCATATTCCCTCGCTCTTTCAATTAGTTCTCTCAGCACATGGATATGATCTATTGTGCTGTAGCCACTCCTGAATCCAGCTTGTTCTCTCGGTTGAGCCATGTCCAGTGTTACCTTCAAGCGGTGTGAAAGAACTTTAGTGAAGATTTTATAAACTACTGATAGGAGGCTGATAGGTCTGTAGTTTCCGAGATCCTCAATGTCACCTTTCTTATGTAGCAGGATCATTGTAGCGGTGTTCCAATCCTCAGGAATCTTTCCTTCATTAAGGCATCGAGTGAAAATTTGGGCGAGTACTGTTTCGATTTCTCCACTTGCTTCTTGTATGATGTCTACAGTAATTCCATCTTCTCCTGGAGCTTTTCCCCGCTTCATGTTCTTGATTGCATGTGCAACTTCTGCTGGAAGGACTGGAGGAACTCTGGTACTGGTATCTTTCATGATGTCTGGAGAACATGTATCATCCCTTTCATATAATTTGGAGTAGAAATCTTTCACTCTTGTCAAAATTTCTGCCTCTATTTCTTGTTACAGAACCATCTTCTTTTCTCAGTGCCATAATCTGTTTTCTTCCCTTACTGAGATGTCCCTTTGCTATCTTTAGGCTTTGGTTGTTTTCAATTGCTTTCCTCACTAGTTCACAATTGAATTTCCTTACGTCTTCAGTGATACTTTTTCGTATTGTCTTGCATAGCTCTATATATTCCACTTTGGAAGTCACATCTTCTTTAGTTGTCCTCATCTCTCTTCTTTTTTGCATCAACATTTTGGTTTTTCCTGATAATTTGTTTACATGCAACTTGTTCTTAGACCCAGCTAATTTTGTTGCTGTTTCCATAAGAGCTTTGGTTACTTTTCTGTTAAGTTCAGAGATGTCCACTTCTTCCGATGTTAGGCCTTCTAAAGCAGAGAACCTGTTCTTCAGTTCCAACTTGAAGATATTATGGTGTTTTTTAAGGTTGGTTATGTCAATAGATTTTGTTTGTCTTATGAGCTTGCCACGTTCAAGTTTAGTGTTGAGGTGCATCTTACATCTCACCAATCTATGGTCACTACCTGTGTTGAACTTGTTTAGCACACTGCAGTCTTCTATGACGAAATTTTTTGTTACACATAATAAAATCAATTTCACTTGTCGTCCCATTTGGATGTCTCCATGTCCATTTCCTGTGTGGATTTTTCTTGAAGAAGGAGTTCAAGATGAAAAACCCTTCTGCCTCTGCAAACTCAACGAGAGTATTTCCACGCTGGTTTCTGTTGCCGTGACCGAATATATATATACACTGAGTGGCCACTTTATTATGACCACCCCCTCAGTACTTCGTTGGGCCACATTTTGCCTTTAATACTGCGTCGATTCTCCGTGGCATGGACTCCACGAGATGTTGATAGGTGGTTTGTGTAATCTCAAACCATGCTTGATGGCACTTTCCAGGAGTGTGAGATTGTAGGGTTGTGGATCCAGCTGTCCTATGACTCGTTCAACTTCATCCTACAAATTCTCAATGGCGTTGAGATCTGGAGATTGTGGGGGCCACCTAAGCAAAGTAAACTCACCGGCATGTTCCTGAAACCAATCCTGTACAATACCAGCACTATGGCAGGACGCATTATCTTGTTGAAAGTAGCCATCGCCATTGGGATAAGTCATCCACATGACAGGATGCACTTGGTCCGCAACGATGTTTAGATATGATGTGCCAGTCAGACGTTGATCAACACGAATTAAAGGGCCCAAAGCATGCCAGGAAAACATTCCCCAAACCATAACGTTGCCTCTACCAGTTTGAAGGTTGTAGCAATGCATTTGGAGTCCATGCTTTCGTACTGCTTCCGCCAAATTCGCACTCGGCCATCGGCATGGTGCAACTGAAAACGTGAGTCATGGGACCACATAATTTCTTTCCAATTATCAACTGTCCAATCCTTGTGCTCCTGTGCGAACTGGAGACGTTTTCTCTTGTTAACTGCAGACAGCAAAGGTGTTCGAACAGGCCTTCGGCTGCCATATCCCATCCGATGCAGCGTAAGGCGAATAGTGCGTGCAGAGATCATTTGAGGGGATCCTTGATTAAGATGGTCTGTAATTTGCTGCATTGTTACCCTTCTGTTGTCTGTTACCAGTCTGGACACTCTCCGTTCCGCCCGGGCAGTCACTAGTCGATGACGACCACGCGTTACACGTAGAGACCCAGTTTTTTTGGCTGACAGTCCAGTCTTTAAACACTTTAACAACAGCTGCTCTGAAACATTTCACGAATACGGCGGTTTCGGTGATACTCGCTCCATGGCTCCGAGCTCCTACAATCATCCCACTTTGGCAGTCCATCAAATCGCATTTTTTACGCATCTCGTCACTTAAAAATCACTTCTACTACTGTCGCAAGCACTAAGCTTTCCCTTTATATACTAGCCACGCCCTCAGGCGGCAACAGCGTGCAGCCATAGCTTATTTGCTTAAAAACTGTCAGGTGGTCATAATAAAGTGGCCACTCAGTGTATTACAAATGGGAATCATTATTTACGATTACACAAATGTATTTAGATTGTTCACTCTTTCCATACTTTGATGGAGGTGCGCATACTCTCATATGATTCATACTCTTTTATTACACCGTCGACATCTTTCTTTGTAATTAAACACTTTCCACGTTGTGTGCAACAAGCAAGACCAAACAACACAGAATTATTCACCGGCTCCTTAATGAGGCGAAACAATTTCCAGCATTCACTCTTCCCCTTGTGGTTTTCAGCAAGCACTTATTTGTTGGCCTCGACGCCTTTCTCAACCTGCTTAATATTAAATCCATCCATATTAAGGAGTTAATTTCGACATGACATGTCATGGGAACGGGATGTTAGTTCATCAATCGAAAACCTCTGAATGCTCAATGTAAAAGATGCGATGTGAAAAGTATAACTCTTAGTCATACAGTGAACTTCGCGCGGAGAGAGTGAATCAGCTGAGAAGCAGGCGAGTGGCGTTTGCCTGTACCTTGCCCAGGACAATCGCACTGTAAAAGAACGCAAAAGAAGTGTCTTTTTACGATATGGTGTCGGTGTCTCTTACGTCGGTCGGTGGAATTCTTCATTGCTTTAAGAAAGAGATGACAATATGTTTTGCATGGCAAATCATTATTCACTCCGTGGGCACCAGTATCGACTACAGAATTCCACAACGAGCATTTTTCTTTACATGTGTTTCTCTCTTCAAAAATAGAACGGGTATAAAACCGGTTCAGGAACACCTCGACCCGACCCGTTGGATCCCTCAAGAAATTGTCGACCCTGGTGAGATAGCACAGGTTTTGGACCCAAGATATGCGACTGAACAATTTTCTTTTTCTAGCGCATATTTTTTTTTCTGCTCGGCGATAGCAACCAACGTCTCTAAATTAAAACCAAATCGTGCGCTTAATTTCTGTTTAAATTTACCATTTTTTTTATTTAAAAAAAACAAACAAAAGGCCTGAACCCGACCCGTTGGACCCGCAACAAATTGTCGACCCTGGTGAGATATCACAGGTTTTGAACCCAAGATACGCAATTGAACAGTTTTCTTTTTTCTAGCGCATATTTTTTTCTCCTGAGCGATAGCAACCAACGTCTTTAAATTAAAACCAAATCGTGCGCTTAATTTCTGTTTAAATTTACCATTTTTTTTATTTAAAAAACAAACAAAAGGCCTGGACCCGACCCGTTGGACCCGCAAAAAATTGTGAACCCTGGTGAGATAGCACAGGTTTTGAACCCAAGATACGCAACTGAACAGTTTTCTTTTTTCTAGCGCATATTTTTTTTTCTGCTGGGCGATAGCACCCAACGTCTCTAAATTAAAACCAAATCGTGCCCTTAATTTCTGTTTAAATTTACCATTTTTTTTTATTTAAAAAAACAAACAAAAGGCCTGGACCCGACCCGTTGGACCCGCAAAAAATTGTGAACCCTGGTGAGATAGGTTTTGGACCCAAGATACGCGACTGAACAATTTTCTTTTTTTTTAACGCATATTTTTTTCTCCTGGGCGATAGCAACCAACGTCTCTAAATTAAAACCAAATCGGGCGCTTCATTTCTGTTTAAATTTGCCATTTGTTTTATTTAAAAAAACAAAAACCAACAGGCCTGGACCCGACCCGTTGGACCCACAACAAATTGTGAACCCTGGTGAGATAGCAGAGGTTTTGAACCCAAGATACGCAACTGAACAGTTTTCTTTTTTCTAGCGCATATTTTTTTTTCTGCTTGGCGATAGCACCCAACGTCTCTAAATTAAAACCAAATCGTGCGCTTAATTTCTGTTTAAATTTACCATTTTTTTTATTTAAAAAACAAAACAAAAGGCCTGGACCCGACCCGTTGGACCCGCAAGAAATTGTCGACCCTGGTGAGATAGCACAGGTTTTGGACCCAAGATACGCAACTGAACAGTTTTCTTTTTTCTAGCGCATATATTTTTTTTTTTTTTCTGCTGGGCGATAGCAACCAATGTCTCTAAATTAAAACCAAATCGTGCGCTTAATTTCTGTTTAAATTTACCATTTTCTTTATTTAAAAAAAAAAAAAAAAAAAAAAAGGCCTGGACCCGACCCGTTGTACCCGCGCAACAAATTGTCGACCCTGGTGAGATAGCACAGGTTTTGGACCCAAGATACGCGACTGAACAATTTTCTTTTTTTCTAGCGCATATTTTTTTTTTTTTTTTCTCCTGGGCGATAGCAACCAACGTCTCTAAATTAAAACCAAATCGTGCGCTTAATTTCTGTTTAAATTTACCATTTTTTTTATTTAAAAAAACAAACAAAAGGCCTGAACCCGACCCGATGAACCCGCAACAAATTGTCGACCCTGGTGAGATATCACAGGTTTTGAACCCAAGATACGCAATTGAAGAGTTTTCTTTTTTCTAGCGCATATTTTTTTTCTCCTGAGCGATAGCAACCAACGTCTCTAAATTAAAACCAAATCGTGCGCTTAATTTCTGTTTAAATTTACCATTTTTTTTATTTAAAAAAACAAACAAAAGGCCTGGACCCGACCCGTTGGACCCGCAAAAAATTGTGAACCCTGGTGAGATAGCACAGGTTTTGAACCCAAGATACGCAACTGAACAGTTTTCTTTTTTCTAGCGCATATTTTTTTTTTTTCTGCTGGGCGATAGCACCCAACGTCTCTAAATTAAAACCAAATCGTGCGCTTAATTTCTGTTTAAATTTACCATTTTTTTTTTTTTTTTAAAACCCCAAAAGGCGAATTCATGAGAGGAAGACTTCGACGGCGATAGTTTCTTTTTTTTTTAATTTTTTATTGTCGTTCAAAATTCAAACTGCTCCACGGCGAAATGCAAATTAAGAAGTCGCTTTCCCTTAAGCCGGCAACCCCCTCCCCCTTTGTATTAGAGGAACATGTATTCCGAACGGAAAATCAGTGATCTCCGGTCACACGAGGAAAGAGGGGGCGCGGTGCGGGGGAGAGAGAAACTCAGTTATGAAGTGATTTAACCTCGTGTCGGTTGATCATGTTGCTACCACACTTTAACATGCTGCGGAAAAGGGCTTTGAGCGGTCGAATTTCTCTTCAACTAATCACAACAAGAAGTTCTTTCTCGTTCGGGCACAAATGAAGCTACTTTGCTCCTGCGGAGGGAAGGATCCAGCATGGGGTATCTGCTTCTACGCGCATCCACGTGAAATCGGAGATATTTGAAGCAGCCCAGCAGCAGGTCGCGAAGGGGGATTATTAATTGGGAGTTATTCGGAAGAACAGAGGTTATTCTGAGCCACTAGCTACGGGAAGGGGGTAGGGGGGGGAGGCAAACGTTCGCTTGTTGCTTCTTTAATCGCCTCAACTTACGTATGCCGATGAAAGACGGTTAAACGATAACATTTTACCCACCCATCATGGGGATGTCCCGGTAGAAGAAGCTAGGAGGCATCGCTTTCCCTGAAAGAGATTAAAATTCCCAGAGCTCAGAATGGAGGAAGAAACGGTAGGGATCATTATCATCCTTTGATTACGGGAAATAAATACGTCCCTATACTCGTGGCAAACTTAACGTGTCATTGGAAGGAAGGCTACAGAGTGTATACTTCCACTGCATAAAATAGTTCCGGTCTAAAAGCTCGTACTCCAGCTTCAACTGGCACTTAGAAATGACACAGATGTTCAATACGTTGTGTGTGTGTGTGTGCATTTAAAATATTCAGATCTCAGTTTCAGCGGCATTTCTAAAAAATAGAGATATTCGTGCTTTGGTGACGTCACTGATGGTTCTCTGTCACAGCATTCTTGTTTGGGTCAGAGTTAAGCTGTCAACCCAGGGGATATTTATTGCTGTGGGGGGGGGCTCATTAGTGGAAGGATGAGGGCGAAAAAAGTGTTTCCGAGGGCATTTCGCGTTTCTCCTTCTTGATTGTTGTTTTAAAACACTCTTCTGTCTTTTTCGGTTTTTTCGAATGGCATCTGCCGGTCACTCGAGTGTATTTCAGCCGCATAAAGCTGTGAAACCACTACGAAGCTCTGCTAAGGTGATCGTTATGAATGTTTTCACTAAATTGATGGAAAAACACTCGCCGAATAAATTGGAAAATGAAATAACAGTTCTTACGGCAGAACTCACTGGCGTTTCAAGTCGCACCATTGCGAGAATGAAGGTTGAATTTAGTATTGAAGTACCTCAGATCCATCGGCAATTTATTTCTTCAAATTAAAATACAATTCTCGCTTGGCTTACATAGAACGTTTTCTCGAAATTAGTTTGGAGTTCCCAATTCAGTTCTCAATATAGGTCAAGAAACGGCCATCTTTTCCTTTTGAACTTTTGTGCGCAGTTGCCTTAAACGCGCATGAACCGGCTTGAAAATTCAGACAAATGAAAGAGTTCCTTCCCCAGCCACACATAATTCGGAAACTTGGAAAACTGCCACACATTCAAAGTGTTCCTCGGAGGAACAGCAATTTGTGCCCAGCCCATCAATGAAAAACATGTGGCAATTTTCCAATGTGTGGCAATTTTCCAAGTTGCTGAAAGATGTGTGTCAGTTTACAGTGAACCCTAAAATATCATTTACCACAGAGACGGGCTCTTGTCCAGTTACTTATGGCAACACGGGGTAGTTAAAAATGCATACACATTTAACGGATGTCTGTTATAAAAAAAAAAAAATCTAATCAAGGCAAAATTTTTGAAAGAACGAAATTTTACGCATAACTGATGACATGGTAAAATAACTTTTAATTAAATCCCGCAGTTGGTAATCTTCAAGCAATAAGTATAAATATATGAAATATATAAAAAAAATGAAAAAATATGTGAAAACAAAATTAGGCCACTTAAGACTGCTTCCCGTGTTTAGCAAAGATACTTTCATTTTAAAAGTAAGAAAGAAAGAAACGTTACACGTTCTGTAACATCTCAAAAAAAAAAAAAAAAAAAAAAAGATAAGAGAGGGAGAAATAAACTGCTTGTCTACCGGTCTGCAAAGCGCGCGGCGGTGGGGAGGGGGTTAAAATAGAGGGGTTTGGTAAGGGATCACGGTAACAGACAGCCAGCCCTGAGGGCTTGTGGGAGAAGTTTTCCGAGTGAAGGTTAATTACACACCATTAGTGCGGAGTAATACTGGGAGTGAAAAGGTCACCGTAGCTTCGGCCACATTGCCAGGATAGCTTTGCCCCGAGTATAGATGCTGGGATTTTACTTAAATAGGCCGGTACATGCGTTCAGAGGATGCTCAAGTCTCTACATTACATCAAAGCACCAAGTTCTAAAATGACCACCTTCTTGGTCGCACAGCTACGATTTAAAAGACGACGAATTATTACAAAAGAGCTGACCCATTGTTGAATAAAACACGATGTGACGCGCCTACCTTGCAGGCCACACACGAGATAAAGGCCTATGACAGTGTATAGTGGACAACACTATACGTGGGTTCGAATTCCTCTCGTGGCGCATATTCGCGCGCGAACTTCCAGGATGGTCTGGCTGATAGACGGAAGAGCAATTGAATTAGAGACAGCTGGCGTAATGCAAATATGGCGCTGTGGGCGGCCCTGTAAACGGGAACGAGATGACGTATGCAGCGATCCGACAATATAAGGAGTGATGCGACGGGAATCAGTAAGAGTCGGACCAAGTATGGGTAAGACGAAGGATCTAAGCGCATTTGATCGCGGGCAAATTCTCGGGGCCCGACGAATGGGTCACTCCAGCTCGGAAGTCGTGCAGGCACTGGGATTTTCACGAGTGCACCGTGAGTACATCGAATCCGGTAAAAACCATCCCTGCAAGAGCCAACTGCCGTGGACAACAGCGTGTGGATGAGCGGGGTCATCGTCGGCTAGCTCGCATTGTAACAGCGGATAGACGGGCCGCAGTGCAAGAAATCACTCGGAGATTTAACGCTCGTGCACATAAACGTGTAAGCAGCCACACACACCATCCAGAACCATCTCCTCGCTATGGGGTATAGAAGCCATCGTTCCACGAGGGTACCGCTGCTGACCGCACATTACAGGGTGTAAATATTAGCATGGGCGCGGGAACATCGCCACTGGACCCTAGACATGTGGAAAAATGTTTGCCTGGACTGATGAGTCGAGATTCACGTTGGTACATGCGGATGGCAGGATACGAGTTCGGCATAAACCACACGAAGCGATGGATCCTTCTTGCTAGCAGAGTACTCTTCAAGCTAGTGGGGGGTGGCATTCTCGTCTGGGGACTGTTTACGTGGACTGAAATAGGACCCCTGGTACGTGTGACATCGTCCCTCAAAGGTCAACGTTACCGGGATACCTTGGACGACCATTTGCTCCCGTTTGTGAGTCTTCAACATCCCACTGGGGACCTCATCCTGCATCAAGACAATGCAAAGACATTAGCGAGTTTTGGTGCCTGATGATGAACCTATAAGTCGTAGGTTCGAAAGATCTCGCAAGTTTTTAACATTAAACCTTTTTAAACCTCAATGGAATGAGTTATTTGTGTCGTCATGGTTTTAACTGTGTATACTTTTGATACCGGTGATACGTCTTAGCTTCATTTGAGTGTTGTAATTGGTTTGAGCTAAAGTGTTCGTGCTTAGACAGCTATCTTCTTTATTTATATATCAATCAGCACGATAGTCTCTTCATCATATCTACAATGCAAAAGGTTTTGGAACACAGCGATAGGTTTGCGCTTCCATTCAGTACGTAATGCTGCCCCGCTAACTGTTGCTTAGTAGTAGGCCTTGGTTCCAAACCAAGGCCTACTACTAAGCATCCCATAGGTGCTCTATAGGATTAATATCAGGGCTCTGTGCTGGCCAGACCACACACGAAACGGAATTATCGTCAAACCAAGCCGTAACAGTTCTTGCTTTATGGCTCGATGCATTGGTACCAGCAAGGCTCTGTTCCATAGTATTGTCACAGAGTTGGTAGAGCATAATTGTCCAGAATATCGAGGTAGATGTGCTGGTTAACAGGTTTGTCCACGATAACCAATGGGCCGGGACTATACCACGAAAAACACCCCCACACGCGAACACTACCAGCTCCGAACTTGACCGTAGAAACAGTACACTGTGGTAAATAGCGTTCCCCCGGCTTCCGCCATACCCACACACGGCCATCAGACTGATGGATCGTGTATCTGGATTCATCAGTCCATAGGACCCGTTTCCATTGATCTATGGTCCACGATAAATGTTCTTTACACCATGCTAAACGACGAGTAGGATTCCGAGTACAGATGAAAGGTTTATGAGCAGCCGCACGACCACGGTAACCCATGGAATGAAGTTCTCTGCGAATGGTACGTGTACATACCGAGGTTCCAGGATTTTTATTGACCTGTACACTGAGGTCTTGTGCAGAACTCCGTCGATTAGCTGTAACGACTCTCCTGAGGCTTCGACGTCCTCTGTCACTGATTTTCTTTGCTCATCTGCCGGTACGTTTTGCTGCTTCAGGCACGTCATGTATATCTTCCATTTATTCAGTACATCCAAAACAGTTGAGTTGGGTATGTTTAAACGCCTCTCGGTTTCTCTTATGGACAACCCACTAATATAAACACCCAACAATCTTTCCTTTCTCAAAGTCAATTCCGCGACAATTTCACTCAATCTCAGAGTGCCATATGATCGCGATCAGCTGCAGGCTTGTTTTTACATACGGTTTGCAGCTGTGCCGTGCATCTTAACAACGCAGCGGATCCGTTCATTTGCTTTTGAAGGGATGTGCGGTGTCTTTTGTCGATATTGTATATATTTTGTAAAAATTAAATGATTTTAACACACACAAGCTAAGTATCACGTCCAATTTCTTTACCGAATTGTGACAAAACAGACACTTCCCAATTTCCTTTGCACACGGTAAAATCAGATTTCCCCAATAGTATTGGGCTTTTCCTGCTTTTCCTATTTGGTAGCTTACCACGTAGGATGACTTAATCGCTTTTTCATCTTGATTACGAAGTGAATATATACAAATCAATATTAGATAAGCACAACGGACAAAAGGTTAGTCACCCGTAACAGAAATGAGAGTAGAAGGTTACGGGTTGCACAGATGGCGTAGTGACAGAATTGTTGCGAGATAAATAGCATTGACGTTATCAACAGGATCATTTCTGTCTCGTGCAATGGTGAAGAGCAACGTGTGTGTGTGTTGAACTGAGTCTGCAATACGGGTGTCGTAAAGCAAAAACGAGTCATCGTGATTGGCCGTGCTCACGGGGACGCAAAGTGAATGAAGTCTCCCAATTCGTTGGTGGGTCGAAGCGCACAGGGCCAGTTGGACCATTGGGGCCCTGGCCCCGCGCCTTTAGGGGGCCCCGCAGTGTAGAAAACAAAATAATTTTCGGAAAAAAAAATTAACTACTTTTTTTTTTTTCGTAACTTTTCGTTCGCAAGGCCCTTAAAAATATATTTTTGAAGTTCTTTTGTTTGTTTCCAATCTCCCCATTTTTGAATACGTTATCCCCCCCCCCTGTTCGTCGTACGGACACTGAGAGTTGCAGATTCGAAATGATTTTTGTAACCACCTTAATCTTTTCTGCACTCATGAAATAGGAAATTAAATTTCATCATTTTGTGATACCCTACTTTTATATATCCAACAATTTGCGTGAAAACCTGATACTTAAATTTAAGGAAATAAAAAGAACAATATACAAGTTACTTTCGGACTACATATGGAGGCCACTTTTCCAACATTGCAAGAAATTGAAAAAAAAAAAAAAAAAAATGCAACTTTCATATATGAACGCGTATAAAAGTTTAGAATATCATTAATTTGTCAGTTGCTCCACTGTGCATTAAAAATTAATCACTAAACATGTATCAGGGGAAAAAACTGTTTATTCCAATTTATTTTAGAGGGATCTTTATTATATTTCCTATAAAAAAATATTCGCAATGGGAATATATTCGCTAAGCAGCATTTTATCATTTTGTGAATAAGCTGTTATAAGAGTCACAATGCAACCTGAACCTCTTCTCCCGGGAAAGAAAATCGTAGATCTTAAAACACTTTTTACTCTCTCTCTCTCTCTCTCTCTCTCACTTTTTTCTTTCTCTCCCTCTCATTTTCTCTCTTTCTCTCTCACTCTCTTTCTATCTTACTCTATTTCTTCCCTCTCTTCCTCTCTCGCTCTCTTTCCTCCTCTCTCTATTTCTCTTTCTCTCTCTCTGTCTCCCTCTCTTTTTCTCTTTCTCTCTCCCTCTCTCTTTCTATCTTTCTCTATCTCTTCCCTCTCTCTTCCTCTCTCGCTCTCTTTCCTCCTCTCTCTATTTCTTTTTCTCTCTCCCTCTCTCTTTTCTCTTTCCCTCTCTGTTTCTATCTTTCTCTATCTCTTCCTCTCTCGTTCTCTTTCCTCCTCTCTCTATTTCTCTTTCTCTCTCTGTCTCCCTCTCTTTTTCCTTTCTCTCCCACTCATTTTCTCTTTCTCTCCCTCACATTTTCTCTTTCTCTCTCTCTCTCTCTTTTCTCTTTCCCTCTGTCTTTCTATCTTTCTCTATCTCTTCCCTCTCTCTTCCTCTCTCGCTCTCTTTTCTCCTCTCTGTGTTTCTCTCTCTCTGTATTTCTCTCTCTCTGTCTCTCTCCCTCTCTTTTTTCTTTCTCTCCCTCTCTCTTTCCATCTTCCTCTATCTCTTCCCTCTCTCTTCCTCTCTCGCTCTCTGTATTTCTCTCTCTCTGTCTCTCTCCCTCTCTTTTTCTTTCTCTCCCTCTCTCTTTCCATCTTCCTCTATCTCTTCCCTCTCTCTTCCTCTCTCGCTCTCTTTCCACCTCTCTCTATTTCTCTCTCTCTCTCATTTTCTCTCTCCCTCTCTTTCCTCCTGTCTCTATTTCTCTCTCTCTCTCTCTCTCTCTGAACTTTCAGTCCGTATTATGGTCTTTTTTCTTAAGCTTAAAGAAAATACTTTGAGATAATCGTTTTGTCTTTACGGTAGTGTTCGTGTGTCTTCCTCTCTCTCTCTCTCTCTCTCTCTCTCTCTCTCTCTCTCTCTCTCTCTCTCTCTCTCTTAACTTTCAGTCCGTATTATGGTCTTTTTCTTAAGCTTAAAGCAAATACTTCTTTGAGATAATCGTTTTGTCTTTACGGTAGTGTTCGTGTGTCTTCTCTCTCTCTCTCTCTGAACTTTCAGTCCGTATTATGGTCTTTTTCTTAAGCTTAAAGCAAATACTTCTTTGAGATAATCGTTGTCTTTACGGTAGTGTTCGTGTGTCTTCCTCTCTCTCTCTCTCTCTCTCTCTCTCTCTCTCTCTCTGAACTTTCAGTCCGAATTATGGTCTTTTTCTTAAGCTTAAAGCAAATACTTCTTTGAGATAATCGTTGTCTTTACGGTAGTGTTCGTGTGTCTTCTCTCTCTCTCTCTCTCTCTCTCTCTCTCTCTCTCTCTCTGAACTTTCAGTCCGTATTATGGTCTTTTTCTTAAGCTTAAAGCAAATACTTCTTTGAGATAATCGTTTTGTCTTTACGATAGTGTTCGTGTGTCTTCTCTCTCTCTCTCTCTCTCTGAACTTTCAGTCCGTATTATGGTCTTTTTCTTAGCTTAAAGCCTTCTTTGAGATAACTTGTCTTTACATCTTTGTCTCTCTCTCTCTCTCTCTCTCTCTGAACTTTCAGTCCGTATTATGGTCTTTTCTTAAGCTTAAAGCAAATACTTCTTTGAGATAATCGTTTTGTCTTTACGGTAGTGTTCGTGTGTCTCTCTCTCTCTCTCTCTCTCTCTCTCTCTCTCTCTCTCTCTCTGAACTTTCAGTCCGTATTATGGTCTTTTTCTTAAGCTTAAAGCAAATACTTCTTTGAGATAATCGTTTTGTCTTTACGGTAGTGTTCGTGTGTCTCTCTCTCTCTCTCTCTCTCTCTCTCTCTCTCTCTCTCTCTGAACTTTCAGTCCGTATTATGGTCTTTTTCTTAAAGCTTAAAGCAAATACTTCTTTGAGATAATCGTTTTGTCTTTACGGTAGTGTTCGTGTGTCTTCTCTCTCTCTCTCTCTCTCTCTCTCTCTCTGAACTTTCAGTCCGTATTATGGTCTTTTTCTTAAGCTTAAAGCAAATACTTCTTTGAGATAATCGTTTTGTCTTTACGGTAGTGTTCGTGTGTCTTCCTCTCTCTCTCTCTCTCTCTGAACTTTCAGTCCGTATTATGGTCTTTTTCTAAAGCAAATACTTCTTTGAGATAATCGTTTTGTCTTTACGGTAGTGTTCGTGTCTCTCTCTCTCTCTCTCTCTCTCTCTCTCTCTCTCTCTCTCTGAACTTTCAGTCCGTATTATGGTCTTTTTCTTAAGCTTAAAGCAAATACTTCTTTGAGATAATCGTTTTGTCTTTACAGTAGTGTTCGTGTGTCTTCCTCGCGAACGATAATTTTCAGAAACGACTTTATTAAAATATGAGATTTATTTTTTAGTACCCAAAATGAAATTTCGCCCAGGGCCCCGCAAGAGCTCCATCCGATCCCTGTGTCCAGCGGGTCTACAAACAGTGGTGTCATTCGCAGTCAACCGAAAATCAGTG
Source organism: Macrothele yani (assembly GCA_039090855.1). Classification (NCBI taxonomy): domain Eukaryota; kingdom Metazoa; phylum Arthropoda; class Arachnida; order Araneae; family Macrothelidae; genus Macrothele; species Macrothele yani. The sequence continues at coordinate 17,059,867 of CM077034.1, read as the reverse complement.
ACGTAACTTCGGCCGGAAAACGATTCTCATCAACAGAGACCGCCGCCATTTTTTCACGCCTAGTAACTGCAAATCGGTTTCAAACCAGACAACAGTTGTTCCAAACAGTCAATGAAAGTCCACTCCAACCAATTTCCGAAAGGACATTTGCAACGAGAACTGCATGCGATGGACATCTGGAGCAGAGTTCCGCGGAACAGGCCTGTTTTAACAGCAAACCACAAAGTCGCACTTTATCAATGGGCTCCGAGGCACCAAAACTTTACTGTGGGGGATTGGAAACGAGTAATTGGGTCTGACGAGTCTCGTGTTTGTTTGTACTTCAACGATGGGTGGCGACGAGTGCATTTCAGGTCCAATGAAACCTTTAATCCTGATTGTGTGGAAGGTGTTGTTCAAGCTGGAGGGGGTTCTGTGATGTTTAGGGGATGCTTTTCGTACCACGAAATGGGCCCTCCCGTTGCAGTTAAGATGAATTTGAACCAGCATCTATACCTTCGCATTCGGAATGACGAAATGTTGCCCCTTGCCTTACATCTCCAGAAGCAGCATGACATTGTCACTC